>JAVTVY010020698.1:0-78934 GCA_036873755.1 Hanleya hanleyi
TCGTGTATCATGATTTTTTTTTTCACATTTTCTGCTAGATCAAAACCCCGAAAATATGTAGGGAACCAAACACAAAGAACAAGTAAATACTTAGGTCTACACACCCAAATCAGCCTGGCAAACTAGGGTTAACCAAAACTCAGCAGACATAATACATGTACGTCCTCAAAGCAGGCATATTGATAAGCTGTCGACAACAAGTGATCTGTTGCGTCCGTCAATTGCAATGTTACTGTGTCCAAGAACACATTACAAATCCAACAATATGATAACTTAATGTATTATTAGTTCCCCCACAAGCAAACCAAATAATATCTCTACAAACCGAAACGTTCTCGTAATTGATAAGTTTCTCGGTAACAGAAAAAACAGTCAGAACCAACGTTTTCGGATACAATACACATTTGGGACATTTTTCGCTACTGCTCCGCCGTCTTAGTAATATACAAATTGAAGATGCCCGAAATATGTGGTATAGTATAGTGTGTATTAGAGTCCATTGGACGTCTGGTTACAAAAAGCAACCATATGACTCTACAGGAAAGTATTTGTCGACACCTAACATTCAGACTCGAGAATACGTTGGATTCTCGGACGTTGCCTTAGTATCTCAGCCGCGCGTTTATTGCAGCTGTTCATGTGGAGACTATGAAGTATCTACACAGCCCCTAGCACCGGAATTAGATACGCTAGCTCGGGAGCTGTGATGACCGATCAGCTCAAACAACTCATCTGGTGTTAATGTAAAAGAATCTTGGACGTCTGATGGAGTAAACGCCTTAGCATGGGTCACCTGGTAAATGCAAGAAACCTAGAAAAAATAATGAAAAATGTCTCTTTCCATGACGTGGAAACTGAAGACCAAATCATAGAGTGTAATGGCTCAGACTGTGAAAGGCCTCTTGGAGAGGAGTTGGTGCGTTTAGATAGGAAACAATCTCTCGGCTCCTACGTTAGCGAAGCTAAAATATATATTTCTTCATTTCTGCATCTATGAAATATTTAGATTTGTTGTCACGGTAGGTATGGCGACATTGAAAACATTAGATTATTTTTCTTTCAAATGATCATTTGTTGATATTTAAAAACAAAATCCATACTAAAATGTATACAAAAAGCGAACAACACTAGAAAGCCTCGTTTTACACTGTTGACGCCGGATTACGTCATTTTCATCCTTGAGCACGTACAGTAGAAAAAATCGTGTTTTTTTGCTGTGCGAATAGCAGTTATTTCTGCAGAATAAAAAAAATGGCTTCATTAAACGTACATGATATGGGATTTATTCAAATAACACTAGCCGTTCGTTAATAAATGGGTAGAGGAGTTGGGAATTCAGTCAAGACAAGGATGTTTAATATCATACAGGAACGAATAGTCATCACCAGGATCCTCGCCGATACCATATTGGACAAAGGCGTGTTTAAATTCCTCTCTCGAGATAAAACCATCTCCATTCGTATCCATTTTGTTGAATGTCCGGCGAACGAAACCTTCATCGTCGATACCTCGCGTCTGACAGAACATTCGCCATTCATCTAGATTGATAACCCCGTCATTGTTGCGATCGTTGCATTCGTAGAAGACATCGACGATATGAAGTATAAGTTCGGGAAGGTACCAGTCGGTTTTCCTCGTGGCGTTCAAGGCTTTGACGAAATCCTGTTGGCCTAAAGTGGTAACATCGACTGGCTTGCCCGCAAATTGAAGCATTCTGTCCCAGAATCCTTGATATGCCTTGCGGAGCTTGTCCGCATACGCCACCTTACCGAATTTTCTCAGTTCCTCGGGAAAATACATCATCTCTTCTATAGAGAGAATACCGTCCTTGTCCACATCCAAAAACTTGAAGACGATTTCTGATTTCCGAGTAATAAATTTCTCGATATCGATCTACAAAACAAAATAAGAAAAAAATATTAACTGCGAATCATGACGCTTAATTATGCCAATTAAGCTAGACCAGGGGGTGTTTTAGCAATGTGCAATGCAATATACTTGGAAATCACTGGGATAAAAGAATACTGGGCGGTGATCCAGATCCGACAAAAGAATATTAGCATGTCTTGTCGGCCTCATTGAAAACGATTGACCCCTTCTCTCATGTAGGAAACATCTTGTTTTCATTATTTTTATTGCATGCACATTTGGAATTGGTGCTAAGGGTCATAAGCAATAAGTCATTCGAAAAATTGTTCGAGATTACAAGCGTCTAGTCCGTCATTCATAATCCAGCCGTCGTCCATTAGAGAATATCCGCGTCCATAATCCAAAGACCTATTCCATTTCCATATAACAGTATTAGCACCAAATTCAAAAAGACAAAAGTATACATAAACATAGGCTTGTTTCCTGCAAGAGAGAAGCGGTCAACAATTTTTCAATGATGCCGGCAAGACATCATGATGTTCCAAAATATCAAATCCGTATCGCTGATCAGTATTCTTAATCCATAATATTCGTTATAGAGTCGTCATCTAAAAATGATGTACCTCAGTCACGCTTTGATTGTGACTGTTCATATGAGTACCATGAGGATCTTGAAGTACATGGGCTCATACGGCCCCTAGCCCCGGGTTAAGCGGAATTAGACACATGTTACGAAACGTAGCCCCATAGATCTTGCACGCTACGTTCGTATTTTGCTATCAGCATGCGATATGTATCGCCAAATTTGAGAAACTTTGAGTGGAGGCGCTTGGTGGAATAGCCCTGTTTTATAAGTTTCTGCAACAATGTTTTGTGACGTTGATTAAAATCATCACATTTAACACAGGATCTAGCAAATGCTACTAAGCGAGATATGTATGCGCCATATGCAGGTCCCACTGGAATATTACTATCCAGAAAGGGATAGTTTACGATGTCGAAATTGTAATCATCTCTTTTGTTTATGGCAAAAACTCGTTTATGGCAAACAGCTGAATACCGATGCTGGGCTGCTCGGACCTAATATTTGTCGTATGTTGAGAAGTGTAGTTGACCGCTTATCTCTTGTAGGATTTCATCCCATGTTTTATTTAATTTCGTAAATGTTTTTCATCTCATGTTTTATATAATTTCACATTTGGAACGAATGATCTCGTACTTAAAAGGTCTTTCGGTTAGTGACGCGATAATTGATGACGACTGAATGCTGAATGTCGGCTCTGACGCCTGCCGCCAAAAATTCCGACAAATATTAACATTCAGTTGCTGGTAGTAGGTGACATTGACCTGAATAGTTCAGTCTCAATCTTAGTACCTGATGCAATTTCTTTCCAATACTCGAGCAGTGAAGTAAGTACAATCTGTATTCCATAAGACTCGCTCGTTCTAGATATCAGGTGGTTGGCATTTAACCCGTCACCGTGACGTCATTTTCAAAAAAGGCATTTTTGGACGATTTTTCGTTTATATTATTTAGGTCTGTTCTTCTCAAAAACTGCATGATAAATTAGCAACAAAACATCTGATATGAAATAAAATAAGTTTTACCCACTTTTCCATACGGCAAAGAACAAATTTTGAAGAAACCTGCCGAAAATATCGCTTTTATAGTAGGAGGCGCCATTCTGAATATAGCGATGATCCTCTGCTCAGGGGTCGTGCAAATAGACTCAAAATGACAGAGACTCAAAGTCACAGAGTCTCAGCTCTCATTTTACGTCGTTGCGAAGATAGGTGCAAAAAAAACCCACCAGGGTTGGGAGAGCGAAAAGTACCCCACCTCCCAGGTTAGACAGGATTGACAAACACAGATAAGAGTGACAATGCATGATACGAGTGGGGAATCGTAACACATCGGTCATTTACTAGCCTGTGTAACAGTTCCATCTCTCGTCGGGAGATGGGCTTGTAACTTCGAGTTAACCTGTCCAGAACGTTGGATCCAACAGAAACCAACAAGGGGGTGTTACTTTAGTTGCTTTCTTTTTCAACGACCAATGAAAATTCACAAAAATCAGGCTGCCAATGTTGCCATCCGCATCCTTTTGAAATGTTTAAGCCAGTAGCTAGGCCGATCTAGATGTATTTGACGAATATCTGAGGGCGAAAGGTGTATTTTATGGCACTGAACGATTCTGATATTGTTCAATCATATGCATATATTTTTTTTCACCAGGAAATCATGGCAATATTACATATCGAATCAGGAACTTTATGAAACGTTTTGTAACTTTCAATAGCATGACCTGTCACCCCTGGCAACAGCCGCGGGTAATGAGTTCGTCATGGCGCCAGCAGAACGAGAAGAAGTTCGACTCTCGTAACTTTGGACATTGGGTCTTCACCGTTGAAATTCTAGAGCGTGAAACGTTATAAGTAGACAAGTTTAACGATTTAGTACCCAGAGTAGTTATTTATAGTCACTGAGATTGTCCAGGTGTAGGTCTACTTCCAGTGAAAGTAGAGACCGACACCCCCTTAATTTACCTGAGAGAACATTTGATTTTCAAAAATGTTTCAATCTTTGAAGTAATGGCGAGCAAACAAATGCACAATTGTATCCGAATATAGCCGTTTTTATAGCAGCCATCTTAATTGAAGATGAATATCACGGGACTCAATAGAAAAATGTGAAACAAAACTCGGCGTATCACGTTGGGCACACCTGTTCTCTTCAGCTCACCGAAGATAAGCAACGTTGAACTCGTTCAATACTTGGATGGGTGACCGGGTGCTGTACCGGCTGGGCTGATCAATGTCTAGGATAATAGGAACTGTGGACACTCTCTTGTTCTGGCACATTCACTTCTAACCCTGGGTTCGTTAAATATGACGAACATGCTGACCGTAATTTTGTATTTAGTTGAAGCAGGGTAATTATCATGTCATATAACAAATAAAGAAATATATTATTTGTCATTCGAGAACAAAAATCGAATGTAAGGTGGACCACTGGTGATTTTGGATTCGGCGGCCGCTTGTGTGTTTCCTTCTCCATTAGATTTCTTAGGCTAAGATATGGAGATTTCCTATAAAAAGTCTGCAAGCCAGGAGTTTTGTTCAGATATGTATAATTGTCAAATTATAATATGAACGGAAATCAGGTAACATTTATATGGTTTGTTCGTGAACATGCTTCAAAACCAGGGTTATTCCCCTTCATTTCTGGGTTATTAAAAGGATCACTGGTCAGTCCACTTAACATTTTCCAGAGTCAAAAGGTGCACAGAACCTATGAATTGTTTGTTTTTCCTCATATTGCACAATTATGACAAAAACACGCATCATTCAAATACTGCCATGTACACATGCAGTCTGTCGCAGGGTTTAATAGTTTATCTGTTTGTCTCTCACTGCAGTGCTCTTCCGAGGTTAAGAATAGGACATATTGATGGGTATCGGAGTGGCGATCACACTTTCAAGGACATTTTATGTGGAGAAGACAGGTGTCAACTGGCAGGGTATCCAGAAATTGCAGAAAATATGTTTGAACAAGTTTAGGTTCGGCACAACCCCACATAAAGCAATGCCCCAAACGCCAGTCTCATCGTAATGTATGCTATAACACCAGCTCTTCAGTGTCATCTCATAAAACCAGGATATTAACTAAATGGTCCTTACCTTGGAGTATTGCGCCATGATGCCTTGCATAACAGTTACACGACCAGAGCGTCACATTAGCCGCGCAGCTGAAGGATACACTCTGATGGACCAGATGTTCAATTTCATGTTGACAGCCTGTACATCATCGAAGTGTTTCCTGTCGATGACACGCCCCCCTTTTTTTTACTTTTCCATTTAAAAGATTTAAAGATGAAGTGATTTGATCACAGATCGAAAATAATGGAAAATTGCCTCAGTGTCTTTGTTCCTAAGGTCTGGCTGGTTCGCGGGCTATCGTACTTTAAACGCCGACTATCACGCGTCAATTTCACTTGTGATGTCAGCGGGATGCGTCAAATGGTTTTCTGTATGCTTCAAACCGAAATGTGTGGATAGGAAAAAGATAAGAAAAGTAACAGTACAGGTGGACGAGAGACGAAATTTCACATATGCGCTTGGCATATTTCCAGTTTATTTTAGTGGGTTGAACAGCGCTGTTGGCGAATATCGATATAAACCAAAAACCCAATGCAACTATGATAGCAGCAATTAAAACAGAATAGCACGGACTGGCGATAAATAAAGCCGCACAGACATTGTGTTTTTTATCTGAAGAGAGACCCAGAATGACCTTTCGCGAACATTATTGTATTAGAGTATTAGAGAGATTGTGAACATTTGGAAGAGATATAGTTGATGTGAGGATGGAACACGAGGACGCTTACATGAGTCGCTTATACAGGAGACAGCCTTTACAGGTGTGACGACATCCATTATTGATTATAGGATGGTGAACTCCGAGCGTTCACTGATAACGAAAGATCGCTGCATACTTCATGTAAGGATCGCGAGACTGCTCACAACATCCAAATCTGAGGAAAAGTACTCACAGCAATACCACGTGAGAGAGGTTTGCCCTAGAACTTTAACGCATAGAGAGTCATACTACGTCGGAAAATTATTAAATGATTGCAAACAACACAGTCACCTGTAATGTACTTTGTTTTATCCGGGTGTGGAGGCTAAGAATGTCCGATGGTTAAAAGTGTCCGGCCCCTATCTTCTAACTCAGCTAGGACACCTTTCTCCACATTGAGGGCAAATGTCCGTCCTTGGTTGCAATAGAAAAGGATACGAAAAGGGACACTGATCACCAGGACATTCTTATCCATAACACCGGTTCGCCGAGAATACAGTGACATCAAGGAAAAAATGTTTGTGGTAAAGACAACAGAGTTTGCGTATGCATGTCTATGGTGGTATCAAGTTTGAAGCTAATTTGGATATCTTTACAATTTCGCTATAAATATAATCATCTGACATTAGCTGACAATTAAGCTACTGGTCATAAAACTTCACAGCGGGAATATGATCTGTATATCAAGTCCATCACAAACGAACTTCTGTTGGATTTGGCCGAATGAAAAACGGTGAAAATGAGCGGAAAATTTATTTAATACTGCAACCCGGCAGGCAACCATTATCGTTCATTGGTGCATTTTCGATATCAATCATCCGCTGATCACCCATGCCAGGTAAACATAAACCAGTCGAACAAGCAGCCAGAGGATGCTAGGTCCCCCGCCAAAATGGCAGCAATATTTATAAGCGCTGTCGGTTTCAGAAGATATTCATGAGGATGGCAACAGCTACTTCACAGGCGTAAGAAGCAGAGGGGTCTTTCCACCTTCCCAGGTTTTGAGATCAACTCCGAATGGCTGACTGAATGTTGATTGCTACTGTAATATATTTTCTTTACCATGTAGCATGAAAATTATGTAACCGAAATGCAACCCCAAGAGACAACTCATGGCATATTATCTGCAAACTAAATTTGACAAGAATATGAAGGCATCCTCAACCTATTGCCCAGAAACCAAATTTAGACTTTGCCACAAGGAGTCACCACCTGTAGGTGCAAGCAGGCAAAACACAATCCCAAATGACATCTCATGTCATGGTATCGGCATATGAACTTTGAGACTCTGAAGAGGGGTCCTCAAGTTATTGCCGGTACTAGATGCCCACCGGTGTTCATGTTATTTGGGGCGGGTCACATATGAATAGAAAATTTGAGAATAATCTGATGAGCAGTTGCCAAATTATTGCCCGGAAACAAATTTTTCCACCAGGAGACGCCACCTGTAGGCAGAAGCGAGAAAAATACAATCCCAAGGAACATGGTATCGTGGGGACATCTGCATACCAAATTTGAGAAGAATCCGATGAGGGTCTTCAAGTTATTGCCCAGAAACCAAATTTAGATTTTGACACACGGTGACGCCACCTCTAGGCGTAAGTCAGTGAAATGCATTATCAAGCGACATCTTATATCACGGTACATTCATACAAAAGTTGAGAAGAATCCGATGGTCAGTTCTCAAGTTATTACCCGGAAACGAATTTGTGATGTTGCCACCAGGTGGCGCCACCTGTGAGTGCAAGTGAGCGAAAGGCAATCCCAAGCAACAGCTCCTGGCATGGTAAATGCATGCCAAATTTGAGAAGAATCCGATGAGCCGCAACGTTTCTCATGTTACCCAGAAAGGTACATATGTAGGATATTTCAAAGGAATTCGACCAAGTGTTTCTAAGTTATCACTTGCAGCATGGAATAATGGAATGAACTCTAGTGGCGCCACCTCCAGGTGGATTTTGCTGAAACGCACCACCAACAGTGTTTTGTCGCAGGGAATGCATTTACCAAATTTCAAAGAAATCCGACAAATTGTTCGAAAGTTATCGCTCGCGAAGGATTTGAACAAACATGAACGGACATGCATTAAAGATTGGAACAAGACCCAGTGGCACCACCTACAGGCGGATCTTGCTGAAACGTAATACCAGCGACGTCTTGTCGCAAAGAATGCAGATGCCAAATTTCGGAGGAATCCGACAAAGCATTTAGGAGTTATCGCTTACGCAGTATTTGCACGGACATGTACTAAATATTGGAACAAGACCCAGTGGCGCCACCTACAGGCGGATCTTGCTGAAACGTAATACCAACAGACGTCTTGTCGCAAAGAATGCAGATGCCAAATTTCGGAGGAATGCGACAAAGCAGTTAGGAGTTATCGCTTATGAAGCATTTGCACGAACATCCACTAAAGATTGGAACAAGATCCAGTGGCGCCACCTACAGGCGGATCTTGCTGAAACGTAATACCAACAGACATCTTGTCGCAAAGAATGCAGATGCCAAATTTCGGAGGAATCCGACGAAGCATTTAGGAGTTATCGCTTACGAAGTATTTGCACGGACATGCACTAAAGATTGAAACAAGACCCAGTGGCGCCACCTACAGGCGGATCTTGCTGAAACGTAATACCAAGAGACGTATTGTCGCAAAGAATGCAGATGCCAAATTTCGGAGGAATCCGACAAAGCATTTAGAAGTTATTGCTTACAAAGTATTTGCACGGACATGTCCGTGCATGCACAGACAAATAGAAGCAAGACCCCAGTGGCGCCACCTACAGGCGGATCTTGCCGAAACGTAATACCAAGAGACGTCTTGTCGCAAAGAATGCAGATGCCAAATTTCGGAGGAATCCGACAAAGCATTTAGAAGTTATTGCTTACGAAGTATTTGCACGGACATGTCCGTGCATGCACAGGACACATAGAAGCAAGACCCAGTGGCGCCACCTACAGGCGGATCTTGCTGAAACGTAATACCAAGAGACATCTTGTCGCAAAGAATGCAGATACCAAATTTCGGAGGAATCCGACAAAGCATTTAGAAGTTATTGCTTACGAAGTATTTGCACGGACATGTCCGTGCATGCACGGACACATAGAAGCAAGAACCATTTTAAAGTCCCCGGCCGCGTTGCGGCGGGGGACAAAAACAAGGAATCTGACGAACTGTTCATTCGGTTCTGCAGTTTTACAACGGTGGGTAAGGCATCATTCCTGCTCCCGATTGGATGAGAACTACGGTATATGCAAACAAGCCAGGAGATTGTGTTGGCACAACAAACATTCTGACCTACTCTATCCTATGTTGTGAGGTTGACGATCTGTGATAAAATTTGTAATTTCGGATATGAAATTGATTGAAAGCATAATATCAAGGTAATCAAGTCTCCTGCTAGTCCAGTGACGTCATACTGTATGGCAATTTCCATGTAGGATCAGTAACTTGCTGCCCTGATACACGGATATTACCACCTAACAAGCATTACAAATCTAGACATTTATATTTGAAAGATGAACATGTATTGAAGATTGTTGATGGATTATATACCGTGGATTACACTGTGAGATGCACGCGACTGTGTGAAGACTATTTCGGGTGTTTTCCTTCAAATGGTTCTTCGGGAAACGTCGGGATTTACCGAAAACAAAATCCACTGGGACGCTGAGTCGGAAGAATCCGGAAAGTCAGTATGGTGGCAAATGTAAAGTTGGTGCACGCTGTGGACGATTGTTATTGTTGGAGGAGGTTGTAAGAATGGAGGAGGATGTAACATTGGTTAGTGAGGGAGATGCTTAGTGTGAACGCGGATACGGTGAGGGTAGCGGGTATTTGTGAATACGATGACATGAATAAAGTAGTTCGTCTTCGCCGAGAATTTTGTAGGGGCAAGTAGAGGGTCGCACTGAAGTAAAGAACGGGAGTCTAAAAAGAGTCTTAATAAGCCCATTGGGGTTTGGAATAGGATACCACATTTATTTCACTTTGATTATGTAATATTTTCAAGGCACGGAGAGACCGAACAACGACACAACGCTAAAATGTAATTCCTATCTCGAAGTCATAATGATGCCCAAGGTTTCGTACAATGTATGTCTTACTAGGTCATCTGACATAGCCGACTCGTCGTAAGGGTACGACGTGAACGTCATGAGACCCTATCTGGCACTCCCCCCCCATATATTTTCGCTATCGCTAAGGCTAGAGGGCTGAAACCTACCACACTATATAATTGGGTCAAGCTCTACAAGAAAATGTAAAAAAATACAAGATGGCCGCCACGATGACGTCACTGTAACGTCATTTTCAAAAAGAGCATTTTTGGAAAACAGTTTGATCAGAATTTTCGATTTTTTTATTTTTGTTTTTTCTTCACAAAAACTGCATGATAAATTAGTAAATAATAATCTAATATGAAATAAAATAGATTTTACCCACTTTTCCATACAGAAAGGCAAACATTTTGAAGAAATATGACGAAAACATCACTTTTCTGGTACCCCACATGGCCGCCATTTTGAATTTACCCATGATCTTCTGCTCGGGGACGGGGGCGGGGGGGGGGGGCATGCATATAGTCTCAAAATGACCCCAATATGATCATGTATAAGTCAAGAAGTTTCAGCTCTCAATTTTTTGTCGTACCGGAGATAGGAGCAGAAAATCAACAAGGGGGCGAAAAGTGCCCCCCCCCCCGCTAGGCAAGGTAGGGTTAATAAAGATCAGAAACAGAAGTGGACCAAGGATTGACCCTTGCGTAGTCTAGAAGACAAATAACTTTTAAACCATGATAAACATTTGTCACTCAGATTGTAGCAAGCAAGTTTCTGTAATAATAACTCATGGTTCACCAGATCGAAAGCTTCTCTCAGGTCAGTATACAATACATCAGTTATTTGTCCCTTGTTTATCTTGAGCCATTCATCAATAATTTAATCAGGGCTGTTTGAAGAACATCTAAAACCCATTTGTGAACTTTGTCAACTTTCGATGCACAACAAAATTATGAAAAGGTTTTCAAAATTACGATGAGGTTTGTCCTGGCTTGATCTTATCTGGCCTGCTCTTTGATGCAGTCAGAAGAAATCCAACTTTTCCACTACTCATAAACATGATGAGGGAGCATCTTAAACGGAGCTCTTACATGGGAGAGATATATACTGGCAAGAAATGGGATATGGTATCATAACCAGCTGTTGAAAATCATTAAGAATGTATCCATTTCTGCAGTAAATTATTGATCATATCGTCAGAACAAATCCCATCTCCATAGTTACACAGATGTGGTTAATGCAGATTAACTTCTTATATTTTGAAAACAATGACAAATAGCTTATCCTTGGTGGTCATAAAAAGCTATTGAAAATAATTGATATAGTTTACAAACGTGTTTAACATCTTTCTATTCAGATATTGATTAGTTTTGTATCGAAAGAATCGGACTTTAGTTCGTCGCGATTGTTTAGAGGTTAGACCAAGATAAGCTTGTTTACAACCGGTATCAGATTTTATTTCTCCCAAGGGGTGCTGGTCAGTTAAGTAACAGGGCGCCACCCAGAAAAAGCTGTGTGGACCGACTGACATAGATACAGAAATAGATACAGAAATTATCCCTGCCCTCGACTCTGAAGAGACCGTTAGAAAGCGACAAAGACCAGCGGACGATGGAATACCCGACACTGAAGACAATGACCGTTTAATCACAAATCATTCAGTGGATCATGGGGAGGCTATTATTGTCAGTGACAATGACGACACCGAAATTGTCAAAACACCATGGGTGTGCGGTCTTTTTAGTGAACACAAAGACAAAATACTAAACAAGGATCTCATCTGTTCTGATATAATTAATGCAGCACAGAAAATCATATCAAAACAGTACGAAACCATCAATGGTTTCCAGCTCACCAATAAGTCTCCCCTGTATGATGAATCTAGCGGAAGGTGGTCTTATAATATTCGAATGAAAAAAACCACATCGACATCAGCGCAGATTCATCATACAGGGAAGAATCATTGGGTTACTTCAGTATTGGATGAGAAAAACACCGTTTATCTATTCGACAGTCTCCTGAATCCGCGCAATGAGCTGACGGCCTCCACCGAGATACAGCTGGCAACGGTATATGGTGAAGCCAAAAAACGATTTTTTAATATTAAAATCCCAACCGTGCAACAACAACCCAACGGTTTTGATTGCGGCGTATTCGCTATCGCCAATATGGTCGAATTCTGTAATTCAGGATATACAGGCAAAGATGATATTAGATATGACGTGGATCTTCTGAGGAAACATTTAATCACTTGTTTGGAGAAAGGATATTTTTTGCCATTTCCGAAATGTGAAACACCGGCAGAAAATATCCTAAACTTCACAACTGTCACAAACTCAAGAATTTATTGTCATTGCCCATGTGGATTGCCAGACTGTTATGATGACATGGTCGGTTGTGAAGCCAGGAGTGGAAAAAAATATTGCAATAATTGGTCCCACAAGTCCTGTGCAGGACAAACTGAAAATTGGTTCTGTAAAACACATATTTAACGTTACATTTTAATTGCAATCTTAGGTTAACGTTCATTACTTTTTATTGTCAGTTAATGTTATATTTGTTAAATTTATCATTATTCATTACTATTATTATTTGTTATAGTTATCATTATTCATTCCTATTATGTTATTTGTTATAGTTATCATTATTCATTCCTATTATGATTTGTTAATGTTATTATTGAAATAAAACAAGAAATCTGAATCAATGTCATCGTGTTCCATTTACCCGACTTATAGTTTCAGTATCGCAATAATTGACAAACACATATAATTTTTTCCCCAGTTTTATTGTCCCGTAATTATCATTTTATTATAATATATCTGTGAAGAATGCACGTAATCGAGCCGGCCTGACAAAGCCTGGTCAAGCAATCCCGTTTCGTTTATGAAAATCTGATTTTTACATGCACCCCGCCTAGCTGGTCGGCCGCCATCTTTGTTTTGCCGGGATTTCCAGCATGGAAGATTAAATCGACCACCACGGGCCTGAGAAGTGCCGATATACACCTGAAAATATACTAGATAAAAGCAGAATTGTATAAACATTATAGTAAGATCAACAAATAGCTGTAATTCCCTTTAGAATGCACGTAATTGAGCCGGCCTGACAATGCCTGGCCACGGCCAGGCACGGCCAGGCAACCGGCCAGACAATAGTACGACCCACATAGCTTTAATTGGAACCGTGTGCAAAATACCAATTATTCAACCAGAATCTTCGATCGTCACTTCCAGTTTTTCAAACCTGTCCCAGCTAACCAATGAACTGACATACAACTCACCTTACAGTTGTCATCTGATAGCTACCGGGCAAGCTGAAAATCAGATTTCCAGTCATTTTCATCACTGTCTGGCATCAACAATCTGGTTAGTTCTCTGTCAATCTCTTCACACGTTTGATTTGTTCATGCCCCTGGCCCATCCTACACAACCATCCTACTCCGTATCTCATGGAGTCCGGAGTATTGGCTGCACCCTGTATCTCCTAAAGTAAGCCGCTACCAACCCCTTATATCATATATTCTGCACTTGTGTAACGTATCCAGTGCTCCTGATCCGAATCCGGATTCCACTCGCACTTCCAAGGGATTGCCTGCACCCTCAAGAAACTTAAACTCCACCCTCTGTCTCCCGCACTAATCCTCGCTTATCCTATAATCTATATTCTGAAATGTAAAATATCTTTGTACACATATGGAATACACCTGTTTGCTATTTTACCTCCGTGCTGGTTTGTCCCCACCTCCAATCAACACTCGGCACGGCCTCAGATCATGTAGGATACTAGTACCTTGTCTCGCACAGCTAGGACTTCATATTGGCATCCATGTTTGAAAGCACAGCAACACGCGGAAACTCCGAACAGCGCATGTCAGCTGTATGACATCCGTTAACACGGAGGTCAGCTTTAGACGAAAACCAGGAGAAACACCTCAAATTAGAAGAGATCCTTCGGGAGTAGATTCAAGGGAATATCCATTTCATTTGGATATATATTTATCTCCCGATGAGGGACAAATACCACGAGGACTCTATGAGCGGAAAAACATACTATAGCATGTGGCGTACCTCACGTGCGGCGGATCACGTTTTACAGCTGAGAGCTGTAAAATCCCTCCACCATTAATGCGCAAGGTACTTATCACTTCGATGGAAGAGGCCGAGCAGTCGCGAATGCTCCAAGCAACTGAACCCCTTTGTCCCTAGCAGTAAGTCTCGCCCTACACCATAACCTCATGTATTCTGACGGTGATCACATCATTGCACGCTAATGGGATATGCCCATCATCATCAGGGGCAGATACAGGCCTGTGTAGCTACTCTTTATGGGACCCCAAAATGTAGCTTGCCTCCAAAAGGCACACATTACCGATTTTTGGAATTCCCTCAATGATAACAAATTAATTGACCAGATAAAACTTGAGCATTCTGTTGTGCTCTTACCACCAAAATCAGTGTGAGCCATTTATGGACAATATAGAGATCTAAAAACACGCTCCACTCAACGTCCCAAACTTAGCCCAAATTAGAGAACTGCGAAGTGAGCCAAACATAGGAATCTATATTTCCAGCTTTCACCCCCCTCCCCGTATGTATTCTCATTGCTACTAATTTTCTGATAGATTTGAGTTTTCTATTGAACTAAAAGATCGGACTTCCGATTGTCCATTTGGTTTTATCGAATGCTTGTTCAGCTCTTTTGACACCTTTATCTCAACGCCCCTTGAGTTATCTGTTCGCTATATAGCTGAAATATTGCTGAACGCGACGTTAAACCTCAATTCTCTTTTCCTCTCTCTCTCTCTCATATCCTACTTCCTAGGCTCCCCTAGTTCGGGAATTTCGATTGTTATGGTTGTTAATGAATTTCTCTGCTTCCCGATATTCTATTTTCGCTGAAAGTGAAATTTTCGTAATGTAGCGGTGGGGATTGTGTTTTGCGCGCGCGTGTTCCAGTTTTGACAAGACAGGAATTCAATTACGAAATATATTATTATATGTTGTTGAAATATCCAGTTTTGGGTCAGTGATATATATCAATCGCCTTTGTGAGGCATACGGCAAACTAAACTTTAAATTCAGCCCAAGTTCACAGCTGGAGATAGCCCACTCTATCACTCTATACTTGGCACACATGAATGAATTCGTAACTTGTTATTCACGCACTTACACGCCCAACATTTAGCCGTATATGTATCGAGTGTAGGTTTAACTCAAGGTTTAGCTGTTGCTCACTCCCTCTGACTGTATGTAGTATTGTGTTACATCTACATTGATTTGCCCGGATGCATGCCGGTTCACTATTTTTTAGCCTCGATATTTTAACCCTGTTTTCAATCAAGTACTTGAACTGTTTGTTCTCTAATAGATTGTGGGTAAAATGCTGTTATCAAAATAGTCTCTATCTGGGAACCTTATTCCACAACTGTGTTTTGATGTCACGCTAATTTATCATTCTATATTGCTTTCAATGAACTATTGCTGCACTTTGCGATTGTGAAGTTGAATATATTTTTCTCATTTTTGGTGTAGTTACGAAACAAACCACGGTACAGGAATACATGGAAAATTATTAGCTAACAAAATAAATTTGTATCTTTTCCCTAAATCGAGAATTTAAAAGGATAGAACGAACAAGAATAATTCGCGAAGTCAGTTTACTTTCTCTTCGTCGATCAGTTTTCAATCACGAAAGATTCTCGGAAGAAAAGGAAAACAGATTGGCGAGTCATTCGAGAAAAACGAATGAAAAATGGTTGAAAGTAGCTACTTTCGCTTTCGACCTCGCCTAGCAGAATGCATTGCCTAGATGTTACGTTGCTGACATATACCAGTAGACTAGATTACAAGCGTCTAGTCCGTCATTCATAATCCAGCCGTCGTCCATTGGAGAATATCCGCGTCCATAATCCAAAGACCTATTCCATTTTCCACATAACAGTATTAGCACCAAATTCAAAAAGACAATCATAGTATACATAAACATAGGCTTGTTTCCTGCAAGAGAGAAGCGGTCAACAGTTTTCAATGATGCCGGCAAAACATCATGATGTTCCAAAAATATCAAATCCGTATCGCTGATCAGTATCCTTAATCCATAATATTCGTAGTAAAGTCGTCATCTAAAGAATGGTGTATCTCAGTCACGCTTTGATTGTGACTGTTCATATGAGTACCATGAGGATCTTGAAGTAGGCTACATGGGTTCATACGGCCCCTAGCCCCGGGTTAAGCGGAATTAGACACAAGTTACGAAACGTAGCGCCATAGATCTTGCACGCTACGTTCGTATTTTGCTATCAGCATGCGATATGTATCAGCCAAATTTGAGAAACTTTGAGTGCAGGCGCTTGGTGGGAAAGCCCTGTTTTTTAAGTTTCTGCATCAGTGTTTTGTGACGTTGATTAAAATCGTCACATTTAACACATGATCTAGCAAATGCTACTAAGCGAGATATGTATACGCCATATGCAGGTCACACTGGAATATTACTGTCCAGAAAGGGATAGTTTACGAAATTGTCGAAATTGTAATCATCTCGTTTGTCATAAAATTGACGAGAGACTAGTCAACTAGTCGTCCCATTAAAAGTGTTTCTGGTTCAATGTAGAAAATTGGAGCGATATGCAAGAGGTGGGGAAAATTGACGACGTCTGGCGACTAAAAATCAACAACATGATTGAACAAATATCCATTGCATGTGCTCGGCCCCACTGATACACCCATGATACATAAATCATCAGAAGTGTATTGCTCAAGTGTGTATCCGTTATTCTAAATGGAATAAAACTTGAGGTGTGTGTTAGGTGCAAGCATAATGAAATATACTATTAAATAAAAAGCATCTTGTCTTGTGATTTGAACCACTTGAAACATCAGACTTTTTTTGTTAATTGGGTTCCAAAGTCGCCAATTTCAAACAGTTAAAGATTAAGATCACGGTGTGGTCACAACTACAGCATGCTGAATATGCCATATTTGATATCTGTCACTCCATCCGTGCATGCGTTGGTACCAACCTTAAGGTATACCTCGGTAATGTGGCAAGAACGAAACCTATATATGTAGTTAAAACGGCAAAGGTCAGTTTCTAAGCCATCCCAACTTTAGTTGAAATCGCATTATGTTTGTGGCGTGTATTTCCCTCGGTAATGCTGATAATCCATCATCCCAAACAGAAAAAAAAGTTTTAGGATGAACCTCAGCCCATGGTATAGAAATGTTCATATGTATTGTTAGACAATGCATGGACACATCTTTCTAGGGTGTGCGGGGAGTCGGAAACATGGGAAGGTAGTGTACTAGAGGCACTTATAACGGAACAGGGAACTAGTAAAAAAAACCCAAAACTTAGGTTGTAAGGGTAACATATGACAACATATTTTCATTTCTGCTACTTTTTATGTCGCATGTAAGGTAGCATCATGAAGGCATGTGTATGGGCTTCCTGATGGAAGACTATTTTGATTGGTCAAAGCTCGTCTTATGTAGAATGCAAATTAGGGTATGTTCGCCATATTTTCAACTGTTTACACAAGAAAATACACCAATATAAAAAAATTGAGCTGTAGATCCTCTGCGGAACATTTGCAAGTTTTTGACAGTATAATTGTGTTATCTGCCTTCAACTCTTTTTGAAAGCGTCTGCATATAATCGTATTCAGAAGAGAACAGATATAGGTCAGCCAAAAGGGATGCACAATTAGTGCCCATTGGAATACCTATATGCTATTGGTATATTGTATTGCCAAATTTCACATAGATATTATTAATGAGAAATTCGAGCAACTCTATAAACAACGAAACATCCCATGAATGATATTCCTTGTATGTAGTAGATCTAACGAATGCTTTATGGCTTCTGTCATTAATATATCAGCGATCAATTCTCTTGAACACCGATACTATTAATGAACCAAGACGCACAATAAGGTCCTGATGAGGGCTTGCAGTATAGAGTCGAGATATCCCATGTGGATACATGTTTGTACGGTATGTTTGACCTTCAGCAGTTTGAGTTTTTCAATATCCACATGCATTCTATGCCAGAGTTCTTAGAAATAGTGGCGCAATATCTTTCCCAAGATGATTTTCCCAAACTGGATTGTAAGAAGCTTGGTGGTGCAGCTTCTAGAACCAGCTATGAATCTAGCTTTGTATGGTGATTTATGCATTTTTGGAGTCCATTACACTTTCGGATTATCGTTATGATTGGTTAGGAGACAAATACCTCTTTCCCTGAGAAACGTTTTGTGATTGTTCAATAAATTTTCCAGAGTAACTGCTGTTTGGGAGTAAGATATATTCGGCGATGGTGTGCCTATACTAAATTTCACAACCAGCACCTGGTAATAGTAATATTTACATATGAATATTATTTTATTTGGAGCTTTGTCTGCTGGGACTATGGCGAATTTACTCTGGAGATTTGCTAGAACTTCTTGCGAACTGATGTTTCTCAGTACTGGCTTTGCTTAGGGAAGGGTACTACTGTCAGTATGGTGGATTGTTTCAACGACTTTGTTCTTGGTGAGGTCCAGCCAGTCAGCAAGTACTGTAGGTTCAACTTTTTCTCGCTTTGACCACTTAATAATATACTCTTCCAATGCAGTCAGGACTATTTTCTGGTCCGCTTCCAGGTTTATTTTTCTCGGCTCTCTATATTCAAGTCTCTTTATCAGGAGTGTTTTTAGGTCCTCATCACTCACTCTATCAAGGTCAACAGTCACAGCATGCTTGCATGGCGTATAGAGATAAAGTTCGATGATTCACAATCACAGCTATAGCCTCCAGAAGTGTGTAATTCCAGTTAAACTCCTTGACAGCATTAGAGCAATTGAATATTTTGGTGGCTATAGATTTAGTATACTTATATGAAATGCAAGGAGGTTCGGTGAAATTAAATTAGTTTGGTACAGCGCTGCATACCTCTGGATCATTCGTGAATTAGTTTAAAGAGAAGCCGGTCTTTGGATGTTTCGATTATGTTCAATCGAAAATACGCTATATCTTGACAAACTTTAGTGAGTGTGGGTGGTATAATATTTCCTGAAGAAACAGATCGTTGTATATGACTGGCAATGTGATTTAAAACTCTCAGAGGTAACGCATACAGGACTGTACGCAGGCTATGTATAATGTTGGGTGTATTACACTTTCTCCAACCATGGCTGCGATGTCTCCGTTGGTGGGGCTTATGCAGCTGGGTAATATTGGATATATTTGAATGACGGTTTGTAACATTGCCGAACCCTTTGACATTATCATTTAAACCACATGGAGACCCTGACCCAATCTCCAGCATCCAGAACAGTTTCCGCTCTCGTATTGTTCTCTCAAATCCAAAGCTGGAATCCTTGGTAGATGGATAGACTATGTCTACAATCTGGATACTGAAGTTGTCCCTGCCGTGGTCGAAGCCAGAAAAATGTTTGCCTTTAAGCAATTGCTTTTTCCGAACGGAATTTCTTTGACCATTCACCCAAAGATGGGTGGCCTTGCCATCGTAGTTTTGACCACACTTCTTACAGGGAACTAAATAAATACAGTTTGTAGTAGAACAACTGAGATCAACGCAAGAATTAACAGAATATGACTTACCAGTTAACGTGGAACTAAATGAAGCTGAAGTATTAAAGAGTGGTTACGTGGGACACCCACGGTGGCAACACTTGGAAATTTTTAAAATTATAATGCTAAACAATCATCAAGCGTAATTTTACAAGGTTTGATGGCATGACATTGTTTTGCTGTTCCAAATATATCTGTCATTTGAATTGAAAAAGGTCTTTGTGCATTTCGAACTATTAGAGACTCGGCCGAGGAACCTGCACTGAGGATTCTCGGATCTATCTTACAATTATTACCTTTGTTTGTACTCATTTTGAATTTAGGATGTGCGGGGCCGACTTCGGGGACAACTTGTCCACCAGCAGAATCCAGGCATACACGGGTTTAAAATACAAGCGTCTAGTCCGCCATTCAATATTCAGCCGTCATCCATTAAAGAATTTCTGCGTCCATAATCTAAAGACCTAAATCAGGTCATAACATTAGCACCAAATTAAAAGGATAAATCATAGTTTATATAAAATTAGGTTAATTTCTTGAAAACGCAAGGAACTCAATCTAACTTGTGTTTTGAACTGCATGGGACTGCCCATTTTTTAATCAAAACTAGATGTAAAACCGGATAGGCCCAGCCTTCATTTATCATTTTTAAGAATTTGTAAGACTTATACAGACGTCCTTCCAGGAAAATTGTTGAGTTTTCAAATCCAAGACGCTGCATTGTGATGCACTCTGATAATTATGATTGGCAAATCTGTCATTCTCTCCGCAAAAACAGCAAAACTATATACTAGATATAGATCTGTTTACTATATTTTCTTTCACATTTGATCTCCCTAGGTTTGATGGCGTACATGCTACGCTTAAGCTATTGCAGATGAGAAGCACATCTCTGATCAATTAAACCCCTTACCATTTGAAGTGATCCCTTGTGCTAATAGTTCTCCGAGTATCATTACATAGTTTATATAATGGCCTACATGTATGTACATAGAAAGTGTTGATCACTACACTCAGTGTCCTATACTACACATGTATGTACATAGAAAGTGTTGATCACTACACTCAGTGTCCTATACTACACATGTATGTACATAGAAAGTGTTGATCACTACACTCAGTGTCCTATACTACACCATCAATGATCATCCTGTGATTTGAATCCCTTGGTACGTGGGAATCATAACTCAGGGCCGATATCCTCTTACAATCCATCGAGAACAACTTGATACCCATTGAGCCAATATTCTTTCGGAAAGCCTTCATCACATATCATGTTGTCAGGTTATGTATATATATATATAGTGGAGAAGGAAAGATGAAGAACTGATCCACGTACTTATGATTTCGTTTCCAGGAAATCTTCTCCAAAACAGTCACATTGTTATCGTTAATCATATTCACTCACACACTCAAATCGACCAACCTAGAAGGAATCAGTGACTGGATATACCCAGGAGGTCACGATAACACTCCACGAAGTCATTCTTCACTGCATTTACGTTCAAGCGATTCAGCAGAAACACCTTTGGGCATTTTATCAATTGCGGAACAGAACAAACTGCACAATTTCTATATATTTTCACAATAATAGTAAACCTGCCAGCGATTCGATACTAAAGTGTCGATCTTAAATGGCAGAGTCCACTATAAACATGGCCTCTTTCGACCATTGGAATTAACTGTAGGAATGAAAGGATATAATGCGACATACATTATGTGAAATGCGATGTAGGTCAACGTAATTCATCGCATGTGTCGAAGCGATGTAGCGATGCCAAATCAGCACAACCATTTGCGGATACACCAGATGCTATTATTGTGAGATTCAACTCTACCAAACCCGCATTTTCCAAAACTGCGAGTCTCTCCACCTTCAACGCCGCCTTACCCGACGATATCTAATTGGCGATCATTTGATCCTAAAGCCCAAAATGTTAGAGAAAAAGCATCTATCAAACTTCACCGCAGATTTTTTTTTACAATCGTCGAAAGTTCATTTTGCATTTTGGAAGTTGAATTATTAAGCAATACTTGCAAACCTACTGACCCACATGCAAGGAATTGGGTAAATTCGTATCAATTGTTATAGACCTACCCTTGTACGATAGCACACACAGATACCTTCGCAAATAGGATACCTATTTGTAACATAAGAGGCATTATATGTTCAAATATAAAGCCTGTGTTATATCTACCAATACCATATACCTAATGTTTCAAACTGATGATGTGAACTTCTGACTCATTCATTGGATTATCCTTAACAAATCAGAATGACTGTTCTCTTGGAAACAAACAACAGTACATGAGCCACAGATCTGAGTATTAACTAGCAAAATTACCGCATGTTATTAACTGGGCTTTGTAGACCGATTGTTGACCTACTGACCAGCATAGCTGACACTTGTCCGTTTATAATATATCAAAGATGGTTCAACCATGAAGACCATAGCACATACACATACCGCTAAATTTCATGTTTATACAAAATGAGTTCCATCCCTGAACAATCTTCGGTGGAAGTAGCTGAAGGCAGGTGACGAAATTATTTCATTAAAAACTGGTACATGGTCTGTACGACATCGACAGCTGTCTTTGTTTTGCCTTTTTTCATTGTACACAGCTGACAATAGGGACACACGTCCTAGTTTTCATTCTAAAATTAAGGTAATGACCTACTGACTTACGTCACAGACGGACTTTGAGCAATCAAATAAAACATTTCATCAGGTGGTAGCCTATATACATAGCTTCATAACCATACCTCAAATATAATATAAAAAGGCAGCATAAGTCGAAATATGTTGTCATATGTTAACCCTACCCCCTAATTTTCGTTTTTTTTTACTCGATCCCTGATCCGCCATGAATGCATCTAGCACATTATCTGCCCATGTTCCAGACTGGCCCCCATTCTTGAAGGATGCATCTATGTATGGTCTAACAAAATTATCATTATGCATTTTTTTTTAATTCCGTGGTTTGTGATCCAATGCTGAAAGTGGAATATTGAGCTTTATTTTGAGATAGGCTATATTGATATTTTTTAAACTCCACAGGTATTGATCGATAACCTGAAAATTCTTAACTGTAATCGTACCTGTCTGTCTCGCCATAGTATTTCAAGACACCTGTTACCTCGTATCTCAGAATGCAATTACATGTCGGGTATAACATGTTGGCCTACCGTGAAAATGAATCATATAGGATTACATGCAATTTATTTCTGAATGAAACGTGTCACATATTATTATTTATGTCCACAACGCGTGTAATGTTGTCATAGCTTGATTTATTCGTATGGTAACTTCTGCTGTTCGTGCGATATGCCAAACCGCTTACCTTGCCCATGTGACATATGTAAATGGTTCAGGAACACCCAGTCCACGGTTAGGGATTGATAAAAAAACCCGCTGGCTATACCTTGGTCATGGATGGGTCAAAGAAGGACCTGGTATATGCGCCGGCTAAAATGACATTGTGATGTATTGTCGTTATCATGTACGTCCGTCCCTCACTGCTGAAAATCAGCGAGTTTGACACATATTTGCAAGTCAACAGGTCAAAATATGTCAATATTTCAACAATTGCTTGTTACCTGCATATGTTCAGTTTAAATATGCTCAGAACCATCAATCTTACTTCCACACCATCAAGTGGTGATAGAGCAGAAACCTGTGGAAAATCATTGAAATTGACGTATATTTTTAGGCCACCGATACATTTTTCCTTTAAAGAGGAATGATCACCATATTGCAAGTATGATAAGGCTTATTCTTGGCGTTGGGGTCACAGTTAGCTTAACCCTCTCTGTACCGTATCGGTACAATGCAGAAATTCAGCAATTGCCTGTCATTGACATACAAAAATTAAGTATTTCCATGCAAACATTCTAATCATATTATACCTTGTTCGAAAGCTTGAAGTACCTTCTCTGAAACTACGTAGGTAATAATAAGTATATCTTCGTTCCATTCATGTTCATGACAGCTTGGAACTGGTAAAAATGTCGGTACAGGGGAGTTAATAGGCAAATGGGGGAAATTGGAAAATACGGTTGTTTTTGCTATAACTCCAGTTCAGTGTTTTGGATGAACATATTTTTTTAACTTTGCTTCAAACTCGTGGATAACAAGAAGACTATTCACTTTGAGGTATGTCCGTTCGTTTGTCCATATGACCGTTGTATAAATTGTTTTGTTCAACCTATTATCACAAAATTGGAATTTAAATCATAATGATCATCTTGATTGCGTGACATTTGTTAATCGCGACCGTTATTAAACATAGTAAACGACCGCGTTAAATACATCATATTTTACACGTGTCATGACACATTGAGCCTTCACCACTGGTCAAAATATCATTATTCCTACGAATTAGGCTCTCATTTGCAAATTGTCCGGTAACGAGTGAGTGAGTGTGAGTCAGTCCATCCGAATCCTTTCTCCGGCAAAATAAGGAGAACGTTGACATTAGAACCTTGATTTTGGCATGAACGTGCAATAGGAGACTGTTACCAGCAAGTTCTGGGCTGGCCTACTTTTGATGAAATTTAGGGATCAATCCAGGCATTTTTGGGGGACACCGGTCGACTACCGCGAAACCGCAAACCCGCAAAACCGGTTGAAAACATTCTGCGCAAAACCAATGCGCAGTGGGCTTCAACCATGCTAAAATGGCGGCCCATATGGATTTCGTCAAGAAGCACGGTGGGAGTGCGAAAATTTAGTCTCTCCACCTGCTGTACACAGGAAATGATCAATTATTTCTTCGACAAATAATAAAAGTCCATTAGATTGATTTTAAGTAGTTTTGGTTTAGATTGGTTTGTCAGTATTTGGGGGCATGAGAATGGGCGCTTTTTCCGGTATACCGGTATCAAACCCCGTCTGGATTACTAATTAGGTGACCTATAAACCTCGAAATTGGCAAAAACATGTCCTAATGCCTACTAAGACCTACTTCGTAGGTCATGTGACGTTAGACACACTGACATGTTTTCTTCAGAGTGAACATTTCTATCGAATCACTTGTACAGAATATGATTTTAATTAGGGCCTCGCTGGAAGATGCCATGTGAAGATCCCCTCTTTTGAAGGTAAAATCTGACAGTTAAGCGAGAAGACATACACACAGACGACGATACTCATGTACGGGATAACTCTTTTCAGACAACTAATATCTCCGTTTTCGACTTTGGAAAGAACGTCTGAAAGATCATTGCGTAAATTGAATGCGGTTTTAGAAACAAATATAGTGCCTTGATTGGGAGAAAAAATTCGAGACCATAAATAACTGACCGATAGTTTTTATTTTTTTTATTTTCAGGCATACGCTCTTCAACATTTTAATAAATACAGTGTAACAACAACAACACTCGGTTCACTAAGGCCTTAACGTAGAAGAGTTGGGCTCAACCCAACGTTATTTTTCTGCGAATATCCAAAATTTACTCCGACGTTGATTCCATTTGCAAATCCAATATATTTCCCATGTTAGTTCAACGTAGATTCAATATTTGAGTCGTCGGTTGGACGTGAAAGTTCAACGTTGTTTTCATTGAGATATCCAACTGCTATTCAAATTCAACTTTTCGTCAATATCCGACGGTCATCGTTGAAAGGCCAACTTCGATCTAGTGGACATGATCTGACGTCCATCCAATGTCCGTCCAACGTTGGAAGGTCAAGGTCGATCCGGTTTTTATGATCTGACGTCCATCCAACGTTGGAAGGTCAACGTCGAACCAGTGTTCATGATCTGACGTCCATCCAACGTTGGAAGGTCAACGTCGAGCCAATTTCCAAAATCAAGCCTATTTCGACGTCGTTACGACATCGTTGTCCAACATTGATTCAAAGTATTTTTTGGAACCAAAGATAGGCGGAACGGCATAATAGTAGGCCGGCCAAAGACCTCAAAAACGCTTTTAAAAACTTTCGATGGCATTTTTTGTTACAAATGGGTATCCATGCTAAATTAGTTCTTTGAGTGGTAGAGATCAAGGCAGGAGGGGATACCACCCTCATTTTGGTAAATTAAGGTCATTTTGGGGTCACTCTTTGGGTCAAATAAGGTCAAAAATGGGTAAAAATCGATTATAAATTAACATCCACCGCATTGTTTGTTACCAATGAGTATCCAAGCTGGATTAGTTGTAAGTAGTGTAGAATGTCAGGTAGTCATAGATAACACGCTTATTATAAGAATTGAGGTCATTTTAGGGTCACTTTGGGGGCAAATAAGGTCACAATTTTGTGAAAATCGGTAATATGCACAGTACTGATTGTTACGATTGGATATTCCAATTGAATGAGTTGAATGCAGTGTAGGGTTGTATGTAGTCATCCATAACACGTTAATTGTTAGAATTAAGGACATTTTAGGGTCATATTTGGGTCAAATGAGGGAAAAAATTGGTGAAAATCAGTTATAAATTATAGTTACAGTACTAATTGTTACGAATGAGTATCTAAATTGAATCAGTAGTATGTAGTGTAAGTTTTATATTACATGTAGTCATAGATAACACGTTAATTATTCAAATTAAGATCATTTTAGGGTAACTTTTTGGTAATGAGGTCAAAAATGGGTATAAATTACAAATGGGTATAAAGTCGGTTATAAATTGATATCTACACTACTAATTGTTACGAAAGGGTAGACATTAGTTGTTTGTGGTGTAGGGCTTAATATAGGCATAACAACCATTATGTAACCATTATATTGTCTGTCCATTATATTGTCTGTCGATGATTATTTTTCTATCTGATGATTGTACGAATGGAGCCAAACTAGGCCCATGAATAGTCAGATCGATCTGTTTTGTGAAGGGGCTTGGCTTTGAGAAATTGCTACTTTCAGCTCCTTGTAATCACATTACCTTGAATTATAAGAGCAAAATGAGAATATGAGTCTCGGATGAACCCACATGGTCACCATTTTGAATTTAATAATTATATTCTCAGCTAAATTTTATGCCAACAGAATAAAAAATAGGCATAATGTAATAAGCTATGGCGTTATTCTGCTCAATTTAAACAAGTTTGTAACTAAAATAAAAATATTCTAACAGTAATATGAAAAAAGAAGAATTTCCGGATGACTCATTATGGTCGCCATTTTGAATTTAACTATCATCTTTAATCTGACGACTAAACAAATAGATTCAAACTGGGCAAAATGTATCTGGCTATGATGTGAGACCCTTCGGTTTTGATAAATTTGCACAATCAACTAAGAACAATGCTTTGATATACACGAGCAACATGGAAAAGCAGGAGATTCAGATAACCCCATACAGCTGCCATATTGAATTTGAACATCGTATTTTGATCTTGGAGATATGCAAATAGATTCAAAATGGGCGTAAGTTGTTAGGCTATGCCAAGAGATCCCCCTCTTTTGATAAATTTGCACAATAAGCGAAGAATAGTGCCTTGAAACGAGTAACATGATCTTAGGGATACGTAAGTGGATTCAAAAAGAGTATTGGTTGTTGGGCTATGCTTGGAGATCTCACAGTTTTGATAAATTTGCATAATGAGCCGAGAATAATGCTTTGAACTACACGAGCAACAGGAAAAAGTGTGATTTTCAGATGATCCCATGAGGACGCCATTTTGAAATTGACCATCAAATCTTGATCTTAGACATATGTAAATAGATTCAAAATAGACATAGGATGTTAGGATATGCATAGAGATCCCTCGGTTTTGATACATTTGCTCAGTGAGGTAAAAATAATGCGTTGAACTACATGAGCAACAGGAAAAAGTGTGATTTTCAGATGACCCCATATAGACGCCATTTTGAATTTGACCATCAAATCTTGATCTGTGGGATATGTATATAGATTCAAAATGGGCGTAGGATGTTGGGCTATGCTTAGAGACTCCTCGCGTTTGCAAAATTTGCATAATGAGCTCAGAGTAATGCCTCGAACTACACGAGCAACAGAAAAAAAGTGTGATTTTCAGATGACCCAATATGGCCGCTATTTTGAATTTGACCATTAAATCTTGATCTTTGGCATATGAAAATAGATTCCGAATGGGCATAAGATGTTAAGCTATATAGACGATCTTCTCGCTGTGGATAATCGCTATATAAATGACGCAGTGAAGGATATATATCCACCTTCACTGGATTTGAAGGAAACTACAGATAGCCCCACAGGCACATCATATTTAGATCTATATCTCTATAAAAATGAAGTGGGCATTCTCTCTCGTCGACTTTATGACAAAAGAGATGATTACAATTTCGACATCGTAAACTATCCCTTTCTGGATAGTAATATTCCAGTGGGACCTGCATATGGCGTATACATATCTCGCTTAGTAGCATTTGCTAGATCCTGTGTTAAATGTGATGATTTTAATCAACGTCACAAAACATTGTTGCAGAAACTTATAAAACAGGGCTATTCCACCAAGCGCCTCCACTCAAAGTTTCTCAAATTTGGCGATACATATCGCATGCTGATAGCAAAATACGAACGTAGCGTGCAAGATCTATGGCGCTACGTTTCGTAACTTGTGTCTAATTCCGCTTAACCCGGGGGGCTAGGGGCCGTATGAACCCATGTACTTCAAGATCCTCATGGTACTCATATGAACAGTCACAATCAAAGCGTGACTGAGATACATCATTCTTTAGATGACGACTTTACAACGAATATTATGGATTAAGAATACTGATCAGCGATACGGATTTGATATTTTTGGAACATCATGATGTCTTGCCGGCATCATTGAAAACTGTTGACCGCTTCTCTCTTGCAGGAAACAAGCCTATGTTTATGTATACTTTTGTCTTTTTGAATTTGGTGCTAATACTGTTATATGGAAGTGGAATAGGTCTTTGGATTATGGACGCGGATATTCTCTAATGGACGACGGCTGGATTATGAATGACGGACTAGACGCTTGTAATGCATAGAAACCCCTCTCTTGTGATAGATTTGCTCAGTGAGGTAAGAATAATGCCTTGAATTACACGAGTAACGGGGAAAAATGTAATTTTCAGATGACCCCATATGGCCGCCATTTTGAATTTGACCATCAAATCTTGGTCTTTGGGATATGTAAATAGATTCAAAATGGGAATAGAATGTTGGGCTATGCTTTGAGATCCCTCAATTTTGACAAATTTGCATAATGACCTGAGAATAATGCCTTGAACTATACGGGCAACGGCCGAAAGTGTGATTTGCTCATGACCCCATCTGGTCGCCATTTTGAATTTGACCATCAAATCTTGATGTTTGGCATATGTAAATAGATGCAAAATGGGAATAAAATGTTACGCTATGCATAGGGATCCCCCGGTTTTGATAAATTTGCTCAGTGAGGTAAGAATAATGCCTTGGTCTACACGAGCAACATAAAAAATATGATTTTTAGATTATCCCACATATCCGCCATTTTGATTTAAAACATCATATTTTCAGCAATTAAGCATACAGATTCAAAATAAGCGAAAGATACTAGCCTTGATGGGAGATTCCTCAAAATTAGTCAACTATAATATTCCAGAAGTACGGAAAGTCTTTGCTCTCGATTTTTAATCATTCTGGTGATAGCGTGAATGTGCAAATGGGCACTAAATTTCCGAATCCTCTATCTCCCAGGCCAGAAAGGGTTAACTCATACTACTTCAAACTCGAGAAAGAAACCTTTGAACCAACAAATACATTGATCGGGAAGGTCCACTCTAAAAGAAAATGTATGTTACCAAAATTCACCAACAAAAAATACTGAATTACCCCGTAGAACTACTTTAGATTTGATACCCATTTCTTTACAAGAAATTTCACACAAAATTGTTTTAAATGGTTTTAAGACCCAACTTTTGACCATCTTTGGATGTTATTTGATCACGACATGACCTGATAATGACCTCAAATTGCCAAAGTTGTCTTAGTATCTACCCTACCTTGAACCATACTGCATACAAAAGTAAATAACAAACAGCACAAAATATATTAAATGAAACGGCATTTTTGACCTCATTTGACCCGTAAAGTGACCCTAAAATGACTTCAATTCCAATAATTAACGCGCTATCCATACATGTGCTAAAACCATACAGTACATAAAACCAATTTAGCGTGGATAGCCACTGATAACAAACATCACAATGGAAATTAAGTTAGGAACGACTTCTTCCCAATTTTGACCTTATTTAACCCCAAAAGTGACCCCGAAATGACCTTTGACGTCTAAAATCCGGGTGGTATCCCCTCCCACCTTGAACCCTAGCACACAAAGTACTAATTTAGCATGGGCACCCATTTGTAACAAACAATGTCATCAAAAGTTACATTTCGGGTCCTTGGCCGGCCTACTACATGTATAATCTGAACAGTAGGAAAAACAAAAAATAAGAAAATAACATAGCATAAAATAAGCGAGTATGCAGGCTACTTGTTTATCATACTTAAATTTGAAAGCGAGTATTCCGACCTTTCGGAAAACCTCTGCTTTTTCAGCATCAGCATTATAGAATCAAATGATGAGGCTTCTTCTATAACCCAAATGCAATTCATGACAATAAAATAGCGCTCTTCAAAACAGACTGTAAATACCAAAGACAAACAGGCAATCAATGAAGTATCTTATTGTTTACTAGTGTGAACACCTTAGACTTGAACTTCTACTTTACAGTTGCATAATGCTGATGCTGAAAACGCAGACATTTTCCAAAATTCCTCGTTTTCAACTTAAATTATGATAAACGAGTACATACTCGCTTATTTCATTCTATCGATTTTGTTTACCCATGCAAGATATGAGCTAAAATCAGAAGCTCAAATCATGATTTTTTCTCACAAACTCCCAGCAGAATTAGTATCTCCATATATATCTTTTCAGTTATATCCCTGATATGTGCCACTTATTATGTAGTTCTGAAACCAAACATCATCTAATATTTCAGCATCTTCTGATCTGATCAGAGAGAGAGAGAGAATTAAGGTTTAATGTCGCGTTCAGCAATATTTCAGCCATATAGCGACGATCAAGCAAAATTCTAAGTACTCAAGTCACTAACTTATTAATCCAACGCATTAAAACAAACACACATTAAAACTTATGTAACAGCCCGATTTCTCTCAAATAACCCAAGATGCAATACTCCCTCACCCGACTAAAAAGATCTTCCGAAGTAGTCGCTCGATAAAAAGCATCTCTTACAATCAACACACTTCATGTTATCAATACAAAGATCTTTGATTTTACACTAAAAAGAAGCGAATCATAACGGTATTCAATTTAAATTAGTTTTCAACGAAATTCCTATCGTTCGCTGTTCTTGTACTAACGGAGATGAACATGTTTTCATAAACAATCACGTGTCTCTTACTGTTGTTTGCAAAATCCTTACAATTTTCTGTGGTGAAATACCGCTGCTCGGATAAAGGATACGCTCTACAACATGTCTGTCATCTCGTAAGGTTTACTCGTTTTTCGCGGATACAATAGTTGAAGTACTCCAAACAAAAACACTAAAAATGAAAGAAAGTAGCTTTGTATGGAAAATGTGATATACATGTACATTCTGGTAAGAAATGTTGGATGCTGGGGATGCATTTGACGGGATATAACGGGCAATAGTTTGCAATTTTCTCGTTCTCGGATTTCAAGGCAAACTTGCAATACCAAAGGACAGATGTTACTTTATACCATCGTCAAATGCGAGTCCACTACTTATTCCGGAAGTCTATGTTTTATTGTGCATGAATATACATTTATCCAAGCCCTTAAAGCGCCTGGGGCGAGGTATACTATCAGCCAAAGTCGGAATAACAATAGCGACAGATGGGATGGCCCATTGAAATGACGTTACAGTGTACAATAAGGCACCGACGTCAAAAAGTCTATGGCCAGATGGGTAAACGATAAGAATTACAGCTGGCAATAGACATTTTTTTCCAATGGCACGACGTATCTGCTAAGTGATCCGATCATCAGTCGTTTCTTGTCACAGGGAGAACTTCCATTTGTTGACATCGTGCAGCAGATTAGAACCGCTATCTGCTACAGTAGCATTTCTTTCTCACCACCCACGGACTGATTTGGACGGCAAGGACATACTATACAAACTGGAATTCAAAAGGACCTCTAAAAAGCCTTGTCAGGGTCCTTTTGCAATTTAATAATGTCGTTTGGTATCTGCACGAAATACCTAGCCATATAAGCAGCCTTCTTCTTCTGCTCCCTGCAATTATTTGAGGAACATAATATAATGCCAGAGCATCACGCAAGGCCCTTCGACATGTCCAATTTTAACCGCCTCGGGTGTACCTTGCCTGGACGAATTGGGGATGTGCCGGGGAATGTCCTGACGAGCCTACTCTTTATCTCGCAAAATTGGCTCCTGCATCGGAGAGACAAGATGCACAGTGGCTTGGGTAGCAGTGGGTGTCTTCGTCGATGTTGTTGTTTTTGTGATCATATTTTGTCAAGAATATAATTATTTCCCACTTTTTCATACACCACAATGACAGTGGATGTCATAAAAATGCTTTCTATACGACGTATATCGATCTACATACCCCTACTCTATTCTACTAGCTCTGCATGTCAAGTGACGCAACTATAATGTTAAAGAATTCGCCACGAATCCCGGTCCGCGGTCCGCAGGAGAATTTACCTCGTCGCATTCTCCACGCCTGTTGAGTTTTCACCATAGTCCACACCCACTCATCTATTCACTGTTGGTTGTATACCGCTTTGACATTATAGTTGCGTCACTTGTCATTTAGATGCAGATCTAGAAGAGAAGGGGTATGTAGATCAATGTAGGTCGTATAGAATGCATTTTTATGACATCCACTCTCATTGTGGTGTATGAAAAAGTGGGAAAAAATTATATTCTTGAAAAAAAATATTTACTCACAAAAACGATATCGACACCCATTGATACCCAAGCCACTGTGACAAGATTACAACACATATAAGGGAAGTGGGAAGAGGTGCCGACATACTGAAAGAGCCACATGAATTCACAGTACAGTCTTCTGGTTAACCTATTCTAAAGCACATACCAAGAATCTAACGATTCGTGATACGTGTTGTATCTCAGGTAACCTTTGTTGTACCTGTTCATGTGGCAACTTTCATGACATGACCACAGAGCCCCAGAACCGGGATAAGCGGTATTAGATACAAATCTAGAGAGCTATGATGGAAATGCTCTGACAACTCGTATATTGGTAATTGGTGAGCCGTGTCGCTGTGAACTCTCGTACACTTGGGATTGTTGAGCTGTATCGTCGTCAGACGCAAATGACGGCATTTAACACCCGATGTCGACCCAGCATCAACTTTCCACAATGCCAACATATATGAAAGACCAAAAGGTCTGTATAGTGGGCGGGACTAGGGGACGAAAAGTCCGCCAGCAGAATCGCGCCCTATACAGGTAAAAAATACAATACATATAAGGGAAGTGGGAAGAGGTGCCGACATACTGAGAGAGCCACATGACTTCACAGTATAGTCTTCCAGTTAACCTATTCTAAAGCATCTCAGGTACGCTTTTATTGTATTTGTTCCTGTGGCAACTTTGATGACATGATCACACGGCCCCTAGCGCCGGCATAAGCGGTATTAGATACAAATCTAGAGAGCTATGATGGAAAGGCTCTGACTACTCGTATATTGGTAATTGGTGAGCTGTGTCGCTGTGACAACTCGTACACTGGGGATTGGTGACCTGTATGGTCGTCAGATGAAAATGACGGCATTTAACACAACAGACTAGTCTGTAAGGCCCGATGTCGACCCAGCATCAATTTCTCACAATGCCATGATATATCAAAGACCAAAAGGTCTGTACATGGGGTGGTCCTCGGGGACGAAACGTCCACCAGCAGAATTCCGCCATATACAGGTAAAATTACAACACATAGAACGCTCTAGAACGGGTTGGTAGTATACAATTGTATTGAACTACTAATGGCTTGTGAATTATATATCATCTGGTTTGGGATATCCATGTCCGTGAATTGTGAAATAGGGTGCCGTGGAATACACATTGTATGGTAAACGGTATTGCATATTGGTGTGAAAGATGGAATCATATGATATGCATATGGAAATAACACGTACTGGGGATTAAAGATCTTGCTGATAGCTTGCTAAATCAACTGAACAATCGGTCCATTAGACTCGATATACACCGAGGTTGCCCAGCTGATGTTTCTTTCATATATTTTCTTTTGCGGGGCTAATTTTTTATCTCTTATGTACAGAAGAATTCGATGGTATGATAGGAACCTCTAGATGTATAACTGGGATGAGTAGGCCATGGTGGCTGGAGAGGGAGACAAAGTGAAAGATCAGACAATATACAGATGATACTCAGATAATCCATGACGGTCCAGAGGACTCAAGGAAGGAAGCATTACATTTTCCCGTACTTGTCTATTGAGGATTTCAGAGCACTCACGGAAGGAAGCATTACATTGCCCCGTACCTGTCTACAGAAGATTTCTTACCGAAAATCTCAGAATAAATCCGAACGTAATATTTGAATGATGGAAGCTCAGAATTTCATGGTGAATGAATGAATGAATGAAATTTATTCACCAATTACACGGTTGATTTACAAAGATAAGCATATTAAATGTGGTGGGAATAAAACTCCAAGGGCTTGCTCTATCCCAGGAAAAGTACAGTTAAAGTGATCGTAAACCATCAATTCAAGTTTCCATCAAATAAAAGACCATTGTAAACAGTGTCGGGAAATATTAATTTTATTTTTTTACGATTTTATTAAACAGAGTCAACTGCAATTAAAGCTTGATTTTCTATGGTGGTCTGTTGCAATCATATTTAGGTCCAGTGACGTCACACTGCCTTAATTCATATATTTAAAACTTCGTATGCACTTCCAGTGCTTGGTTCAAGCTTAAGGTATGTATATTTTGAGTTTCAACACAGACTCACTGTTCCAATGTGCATGTTCCAAAATCTGGGAAATTAAATGCAAGATTCAAATTGACTTGACAATCATGAGTCACCATCTTTTAGATTTTGGTGAAACATGCACATTGGAACAATGAGTCTGTGTTGAAACTCAAAGTATACACATCTTAAGCTTGAATCAAGCGCTGGAAAGTGCATACAAAGTTTGAAATATATTAATTAAGGCAGTTTGACGTCACTGGACCTAAATATGATTGCAATAGACCACCATAGAATACCATACTTTAATTGCAGTTTAATAAAATCGTAAAAAAATAAAATAAATATTTTCCGACACTGTTTGCAATGGTCTTTCATTTACTGGAAACTTGACTTGAGGGTTTTCGATCACTTTAAGTTGATCTAAGATATATAATTAGTAATTGGTTGTATATATATATGTATATAGCAGAAATGCGCATTAGAGCAATGTGAGCGTGTCGGCACTTTCTCTATTTTCAAACAATTTATCTTCACGTTTGACCCTTTTCCTGAATTTCTACTATATATATATATATATCAGACAATATATATATATTCATATCCATGACATGGGCAGTTGGTGCTAAATGTGCTACTTTTGGATGAAACGAAAATGCTAATTGACGTATGTCGGTCATTCACTAAAACACATTTCATGGCAGCAAATAATTTGTACTGGTAAGCTGATGGCGGGACAACATGAAAATGTATGATTTTCAGATGACTCCATATGGATTGACCATCAAATCTTGTTCTTAGAGATATGTAAACCGATTTAAAATGGGAATAAGATGTTATGGTGTGTTTGGAGATCCCTCAGTTTTGATAAATGTGCACATTGAGCTAAGAATAATGCAATGATATTTTAAGCCAAAAATGATGCAAATATTCAAAATATGCGTAAGGCCATATGCTCTGATGTGAGATACATTGGTGTTAACAAATTTGCACACTCACAAGAGAATAATACCTTTTAGATGAACAAGCAGCCAGAGGATGCTAGGTCCGCGCCGAAATGACAGCAATATTTTTTAGCATTGTTGGTCTCAGGGGATAGACATGAGGGAGGCAACTGCTACTTCATTGGCGTTGGATGCGGAAGGGTCTTTCTGCCTCCCCAATTTTTAAGATCAACTCAGAACGGCTGATTAAATGTTGATTGCTGCTGTAATATAGTTTCCATGCAGTGAAACATGGGAATTATGTAACCGAGATGCAACCCCGAGCGACATCTCAAGGCATATTATCTGCAAACCAAATTTGACGAGAATCTGAAGGCGTCCTCAACCTATTGTTCGGAAACCAAATTTTAAATTTGCCACCAGATGTCGCCACCTGTAGGTGCAAGTGGGCAAAACGCAATATATTTGAAGATCGAAGCAGCACCATCTTTGCTTGATTGTTTTTTTGGGATGCACCCCAAATTTCTGCCGTTGGGAAGTCCCCCAAATTTCTGCTCAGACAGGATTTGTTGTGTGATCAATTAATGAAATAAGGTACTTATATCAATCTGATTTCCGGTCAGTGGCTACATTTCCATGAACTAAGCCTATCGACCTTTATTATACAATTGAGATTTGCTACACTGAATGCACCACATTGACTAAATGTTATTCCTAAATATGTGTAATATTCAACTTGTTCGAGTAATTGACAATTCAGGCTAACATTTGTTGTTATTGATCTGCCAGATTTTTTGAGAACCGGTATCTTTGTTTTAGTCTTGTTTATGTAGAGCAGTAGACGACTCCGCTGAATATCCTTTCATGTATCAATAATGAATTAATCACACGGCTCCTATAACCGGTTCAAGAGGAATTAGATACGGTAACTCGGGCGCTGTGATGATAGATCAGCTCAAACAAATATCTCATCTGATGTAAAATCATTTCTGTGTTGTTATCCGGAGCGCGTCAACGTACCCCTCCCATTTCATGGACAGAAGTTTTTCAAATGTGTAGCAAATACTGCTGCCGTCTATTTGCCCTATATCTTGCATGCATTTGCACACGATACTCAACATATGGAAGGTTAGAATACGGAAGGAACGTTGCCCGGCTACCCCCGTCCGTTGCGATGCAGGTGTCGGTATATCCGGCAAATCTCCTCCAATAAACTACATATTTCTAGAAAGAATATCGCTTGAGGATTTCAAATCCATCATTTGAATATAAATCAGCTATACACCGCAGAGTTATGGACCATTAACCATCTCACAGTTCATATTCCCAGGTGACATGACATGACACCAAATCTACGGGGATAACTGATGGTATTTCATTTTCACATCCAAGTACTTTCTGCTGGATATTGTTCTAAGTTTCTTTGTTGATGGATATGCAGAGCACTATTTGTTTAATTTGAAGGCTGCATTTCTACAAGGCGACAATGATGCACCAGAGCAGTAAAAAAATTTCGGCCCAGCTCAATGGAGACAGAAAAAACTGACCCACGGCTCTCCATAATTTCGATTATACATACAATTATACAGCCGTATAAGTGCACAAATATGGCATTTCGATGCCAAATCATCTAGCTATATATGAAGTCTGGACTATTCAATCGTTGAACAATAAGGAATTCCACAAAGAAATTTGCTTTGACACACTTGGTCATCTTCGCTCGATATGTATACTCTAATGTTAACTGCTGTCTGTCTTTGTCTAGCTGTCGTTAACATGACGTCACAATTGTGCGGCCTCGTTTTCATTTCGTAAATATGCGAGGCATAGATCATGCGGGTTGCGAATCGCTATTAATCCTCCGAACAGTTTTTTTTACAATGTGTTTTTCAATGATAAGCCTAAATCTGGGCATATTTAATGAATTATCCGGAAAACTGTAATGACGAAAATCTGTTAAAAACTGTTATCGAAACGTATTCAACTTGGACCTCACAATCCGGTGTGCTGCGGTACGTTGTCTTATACATAGAGTGTCCGGGGGACACTCCAATCTGGGGAAGAATGTCCTACAGACAATCTTAACCGGGTACGAGTGTCCTACGAACAACTATCAGCTGGGGATTAAAGTTCCACCCTGAGGAAGAGTGTCCGTGTTTCATCTGTTGATATGGAGATTATTTGAGAAGAGCGGGCGTGATGTTGGTTGGGGGTGAGATGGTGTGTGTAGCTCAAGTAGGATTGGCTGGTTCGATGACGTCACAAGGAAATCTGTTGGGCAAGGCATAGAAAACATCTACATTACAAAAACACTTCTTGTTATTGAGAATATTGTGTCGGGTGAAACAAAATACTTTTGTGCGATTTGGAGCAACACACTTGATGAAACATTGAGGACGAAAAATCCCTCAGTAATAGTATATATTCCGGGAGGCGGGAGACTTGGGCTGATGGCGTCAATGCGTGACGTGTGGAGCTCCGAGTATCCGAACAAGCACACACATAGCCCGACGAAATATAGCACCAATACTATCACCAATGCGCACTGTGGACTTCGAATCCATATAACCTTTGCCTCGAGATGACATCGCGTGCCTTGTTTGCGGTGTGTATTTTGGCCAAAAATGCCGCGCAGGGTATCCATTGAAAACTCTCACTTTGTACGGACATAGGGTTGTATTCATGACAGTAGTCTCACACAAACTGTTTCACCGTCCAGTGATAGTAGACAACGCGTATTAACCCGCATATTGACCTTGGACCTTTTGATGTCACAGTCACGTGACCGGAAGTGACATTGGTTCCAGCGAAATTGTGTTTCCGGTACATTTTGTGTGCATGCGCAGGGTAAAAAGTCACTTCCGGTGAGGTGACTGTAACGTCTCAGAAGTCAAAGGTCAATATGCGTATTAATACGCATTCTCTACTACTATCCTCTGTGTTTAGCCTTACACCTTGGAACGGCGTGAGTTAACATATTTTACATCTAGTACGGGCCGCTCTCCCCCAGCTACGTAACAAACTACCGTCAAATATTCGATATCAATGCTTCTTCCCTAATGTGTACATAAATTGGGTATTTCCCGGTACACACTTACTGTGGCACATACACGTCTTGTGTCATACATACGATAGGATAAGATAAGATAAGATGGTTTATTGCTCATTTCTGCCCGAAGGCTAAAGGCACCACATAAAAACAATACATACAGGACATATAAAAAGTACAAGCAATACATAAAAACGAAACATACAGGACATAAAAGAAATTACAAGCAATACATAAAAACAATACATACAGGACATATAAAAAGTACAAGCAATACATAAAAACAAAACATACAGGACACATAAAAAGTACAAGCAATACATAAAAACAATACATACAGGACATATAAAAATTACAAGCAATACATAAAAATACGATCAAAGACTATTCAGATACGTGTTGTTGATTAGGCCCCGATCTGTGGGCGCCTGGTAACTGTGGCAGGGGAGACTACTCTATTTTGCATTTAACATACATAGTATAATTTAGGTTTCATCTACTGTAACCTTGCAGAACAGGTATAGACATATTTTGCTATAGCATCTATCAATGATTGATCAACTGAGGACATAAGAGTACCTAGTAAATACGGACCGAGTCTCGGTATAGCCGTGGGCATGAATGAGTCAATAGTATTGAATAGAATCTCTCTCTCTTTTTCAAATCTAGAGCATTCTAATAGAAAGTGATTCTCATTTTCTATCACCTTGCAGACACTACATAAACGATCTTCTACAGGTGTATTATGGTATCGACCTCTTTCAATTTGGAGCCGAGGTGCGCTGATCCGAAACTGAAACAGAGAAACGCGATGTTTTCTGTTCGTTACAGACATGACTGTATCTTCAGCTGACAATTCAGTTTTGAAGGTACAGTAAGTTTCCATTTTCCTGAATTTTGAGATCTTTTCCTTCCACATATTACGAAATTTTATCAATAGTATTGTTTTAATGTACTTCAGAGTTGGTTTGGGAGATTTACATGTTTGGTTTTCCCAAAGGTAATAGCATCCTACTTCCGATAAAATATTTTTTATAGAATTAATCCAATTCCGGCAATTCAGCAATCTATTCGCTTCAATTTGTTCTAGGTATGCATTGTATAATAACGAAGTTGGGTTAGATGACAAAATATGTATATAAAAGTTTACAGTATTCAAAATAGCAGACAGTTTAACAGGGGTTCTTCCGAGTTCCCCCAGCATTGCTAAGTTAACTGCTTTCGAGTGTACTCCCATCAATTGTTTAAGGTATTTAATATGCACAGTTTCGGTGTCATTGTCCTTGCATAATATGGTTTCTACCATATCAGCAGATATACATGGGGACCTTTTATGTAGCCAATCCATACTTCAGCACCATATAGCAATATAGGCTGTATAATAGAGTCAAAAAGTTTACACGCTAGGGGGATCTTTAATTCTTTTGGATTTACTGCATTTCTCAGAGAGAATATTGCTTTCTTAGCCCTACATGCCAGGTTTGTGAATCCAGGGCATTTCCCCCAGTGGACATTTCCCCCAGCGGACAGTTCCCCCATGGACATTTCCCCCAGTGGGCATTTCCCCCAGTGGACATTTCCCCCACCCTATATTTTTAGGTTATTTTGAACATAGTTTTCAAATAATTTGGAAAAAATGCAATTTTTTAATATTTTTTTATAGTGATAAGATATTATACATATACACAGTATATAGCAGCATCATACAGTCATATAGCACATATTTTACAATAAGTTTTACGAGAATGCACGTTATTTATTATATAGCACATTTTTTAACATTATAATGGATCACTTAGTCATAACATATAATATTCATTTTAACATTTTAAGAAAACATTATATCACAAAATAAAAAATGTATTTTTAAACAATATAATTTTGTTAAATTTTTACCTCAATTTTCAACTTAGTTCAATTTTATTCTCATCAAATGGCTTCATGACACCGACCTACCAACAGTTAATGTTATGCTTTTTCATGTATACATCATATATATTGTTTTAAAATGTGCTATAAGACTGTATAATACTAATACTGTGTATATGTATAATATTTTATCACTATGTGACTCATTTATCGTAAAACATATGTGGAAATCCTTATATAGAAAATAGAAGAAAATATAACATAATTTGTGTTATTGATAAATTATTTGAAAGCTATGTTCAATATAACCTAAAAATATAGGGTGGGGGAAATGTCCACTGGGGGAAATGTCCACTGGGGGAAATGCTCATGGGGGAAATGCCCGCTGGGGGAAATGTCCACTGGGGGAAATGTCCGTACACCCAGGTTTGTAATGGCCTGGTTAAAGTGCCCATTACCGTGGAGGACAACCCCAAGATATTTGTATTTGTTAACACACTCAATGGGGCTATGATTGATGTAAAAGTTGTACTTAATGCTTCTGTTGCATCCAAAGGCGACAATCTTTGTCTTTTTCACGTTAACAGATAGTCCCCAATTACAGAGAAATGCACCAAGCTTGTCTAACTTCAATTGTAACTCCTCCTTATCGAGGGACAACAAAACAATATCATCTGCATAGGCTAGACAGTGTACCGACTCATTCCAAACACTTGGCGACTCACCATTCGAGTCTTCAAACCCTGTCAGTAAATCGTTGATATAAATGTTGAACAAAATCGGACTTAGGACATTTCCTTGGTGTACGTCCCTTGATATAGGGAAACTGTCACTCATACAAGTAGTAGATTTAACCCGAGACTGACTGTGGAAATACATATTTTTCACACTATTATAAAAATTCCCAGTTACGCCTACGTTCTGTAGTTTCAGGAAAAGACCATCATGCCAAACCGAATCGAAGGCCTTATTAAAATCAATAAAACATGAATAAAGTTTCGTTTTTTGGTGCACATATTTGTCTATCAGTGTTTTCATTACAAAAATATGATCAAAGCAATAATCAAACGAGACCTGATGCATCAATCTACACAAATTGTAAACAAAGGCAATGGTTTCTAAATCAAAATTTAGTTAGTTTGAAAATATTTAGCAAGAAATTTTTGCCGTAGGGCTACACATTTATTGTGAGAATAATCAGATACATGTAGAAATAACTAGCATGATCAGATAACTCAGCGTAATTAAAATTATTTGCAAACAAGTCATGCTAAGATCTTTTTATAATTTGCTAATTCTGTTTGAAGATATTTTTTATTTGCCAAAATTCAAGAGTTAATGTGTGCCGAAAATTGTATTAAGTGATTAAGACAAATTATGTAATTTATTAAGAATGTTTCAGCCTTTGTAATAATTAGCATCAGGAATGTATACAAAAAACAAAAACAAAAAAAACAACAACAGACGCATGCGTGATCATGTTTCCATTCATGTCTCCACCACGGAGCGATGAGAATGCAAGCGAATCCTCCGCGTCACGTCCAGTTATTTATAAGATAAGGTAACTTTATTGACTCTTTCACACAGTCACTAGACTGACAATATGGCATATACATGGACATGGACCTGTACATGTATATCATGTAAGTGGCTTCTATAATATAAGCATAAATTGGAGAAATATTGCTTAGAAATGTAATTTTATGTTTGGCTCCTAAATATGGCAAGTGGCTCCTAAATTTCAAGAATCTAGGATCCAGTGGCTCCTAAAGCAAAAAAATAAAAAAAATATTTCACACCCTGAATCTAGACAGGTTTACATAGAATACAAAGACTTGCAGCCTGTTACAGTAAAAAGTAATTTCAAAGAGAATAGCTACTTTCTCCAGTTACAGCAAGGTGAGCTACAGTGCCGTGGCACTATCTTTTCATCAAGTAATTTCAGGTAATTTCCCAGGCGAAATTCCGATTTCTTTATTCTGTATATAACGCCTTTTGAGGAGTAATAGATCGCTGGACTATTTCTGAGTAATCTGATCTTTAAGGGTTTGTTATAAATTGTTTAAGAAGCAGCTAGCTTTGAAAATTCAGGATACGTTATGGGCATATCAATATTACACAAAATAGTGCCAATAATGCGTGCTTCCTGAAATGTAAGACAGTCAGAAAGACAGATAAAGATGTAGCGGTACGAAATCAGCTTCATACATAAGTCGACTTCTCTGATCACACTTCCAATTACTTCGAAGTGCATGTGAACGGTGAAATCGACTTGTGCATAAAGATGCACAAACTTGAGGAAAGGTAATTCTCTATATACATTGTGTTTATAGCAGTTAACCTGACAAGTACCGCTTCGGCGTTTGTGAGCTATATAATGTCTGTCTTCATTCATATAAATCAATAAATTAGAGAATTGAGTTAGACACTGAACATTTTCAGAGACGAGACCGTTAACCCAAGACAGACGAAGTCGTTTACCTCAATTTTCATCCTTAAACCCGAACTGGAATAAAATTCCCGAACAACGAGCCTTGCTGTCATGCTAATGAGAGCTGTCTAAAATCAGAACGAGGCAGAACACCAGGTGAGCAACATGATGAAAACGTTTCCATGCACTCAGTCACCCAAAAAGGTGCCCACCCAGGTGAAAACTCCCAATTATTTAATTAAAAAAAAAGAGAGATGTCGAATATGAGCCACCATAAATTTTGAAACTATATTTGACCTTTTCTGGGTTGTGGATTATATAAGTAAAACTAAACATATTATCATCATACCGATCGAAGACGTCCAGGTTCAGACATTGAGCTTCATACATCAGTGTTAAACTCTTTTCGTCAGACAGTGGAAAATACAGTAAAATGTTTTTCTCAGAATCCACCTTAGCATCACATACGAACCAATTTCTCTCTTTTATTGGCAAATTTCATATCTGCTCGTTTTTACACTACATCGAGACTGAATTTTGCTAAAGAGCACTGGAACATTGATTGATTGAAATTGTAGTTTAAGGGCCGCTTCCCATTCGGATTTCGCGGCCCATCAACTCAATGTTTTATTTGACTTTCGCGGTACATTACTTTGTTTATTGAATATCTTTTCCAGCGCTAAGTTAATAAATAAATAAATAAATAAATAAATAGGTAAATAATAAATAACAATGAGAGATTAGTAGGAGATATAAATAGAGGTAAATAAGAATCGCTATATGTACAAGTTCGTAAATGGCACTGGAACATGTTTGTGTCTCAACCTTAAATTGTTCAGTGTCAACTCTGATGACACAGCTGGAAAAGAACGAGATTATAACACCGTTGAGGTTCTTATTTTAGTCCATGCACCCGTGACGGATAACGAACAATACCTTTTATAAAGATAATCGACACGTGGTCATAAACAATTATTATAATCCTTCAAGAACTAACGCTATTATGAATGGCATTTCTCTCCACGTGACCGAGGTGGGATTTATTGGATCAACTATAAGCAATTTGTGGGCGGAGTTGAACCAGAGGACCTCGCTGTCAGTTCATGGGACTTTCAAAACTAGTTTTGTCGTGTCATGGCGTTAATCAAGAATTGTTAGTGTTAGTTTTTGACACAATGCTTATCTGTTTCACTCATGTCACAAGTCCTATCATTCGAATTCTGCATGGGCATAACAGGACAATTTGGGGTGTATATTTTGCATACTCGTGGGCTATATCTTAGGGCAAATTGTAGGATAAAAAGGTTACGCCACCCGGCAAAATAAAACAAAATTCTAATTTGAAACAAACATTAAAATGTATTAGGCATTACAGATAGTTGGTCTGGTATCGTTTTAGTGCAAACGCAGCGATTTTCCGAGTTGTATATCCGAAAAAATTGCCAGAAATGTTACATTTTTGACTTCATCTTCCAAAGATAAAATAATAAACATCACAATGTCTTGGTATATCACCTGAACGGAGTACTGACATCAAATATTTCTTTTGTTCATTACCCGGATATTGTTTGCAATGAGAAAATCGGAATATTTGGTCTGCCATCAGAGCAATAACGTAAAGTGTTACCCCCACCTCAAAAAGACAGCACTGAAAAACAAAACATATAATCGAATAAACGTAAATTGAGACAATATATTTATTTTTAGGAGAAAAGCGACGAATGGCTTTGCAAAACCAAGGATTTTCAGTTTATTTGCGGGGGGGGGGGGGTTATAACAGTTTAAGTCATTGCTCTGACTCTATATCAGATATTCACTTCTTTTTTTGTTGAAACCGGTATGCTGATATATGTACCACTACCTGGCATGCTTTATGCTATGCTGATACAGTGACTCGATTGATTAGTCATAATATTGTGATAGGCTTATCCGGGTTGGACAAAATGAAAAATAATAAATTGCGCTTAATTTCGAGGCTATTCATTGCACTTTTGGTGAAGTAACGGGGAAGTTACGAGTACTTTCGTTAAATTGAGCCAGAATTAACGTAATTTACACTATATTAGAGTGGGAAGAGATATATATATATATTTTGTCCTTTAGAAAGCGGTCGTATAACAGCATTTTCGTTATTTTGGAATTACACTATCTTAATATAGCACAGATTCTAGTGCTGAAAATTGGTCAATTATTGCAAATTAATATTGATCCAATTAATGCATAAAGTATGGAAACATGTTTGTTTCATCAGTACTCGACCTTGACAGTGTCAACACTGATAAAACACAGTTGGAAAAGAACAAGATTATCACACCGTTGAGTGTCTTAGCACAGTCCATACAAATTACGACAAGTACAAACAATGCCTATGTTAGTATAACTATAATCGCCACGTGGTCATAACCTATTATAATGATCTCATAACTAACACCATGATGAATGGCACTTCACGCGACGTGGCAAGGAGGTGGGAATCGGCTATGCAAACCGTGGGCGGAGTTCACCAGAGGATCTCGGTGTCAGAGAATGGGAATTTCAAAACTAGTTTTTATCATTTCATGGCGTTATTCATTCATTGTAATAGTTAGATTTTGACACACTGATTATCCGTGTGACAAGTCAGACCACATATTCCTTCCGCCTATAAAATCTGGTGTTTGTCAAGCGGCAAATCATAAAATCTTATTCTCAAGAGTAGAAACACGAGGAATCAAGTTGGAGAATAAGCTAGACCAATTTACCCGGAAATCAAAATGTACGGCGGTTCATATGGTAGTATGTATTTCAGTACAAGCTCGGATATTGATACATCCAGTGTATCTAGCTTTGAGAGCTACGACAGATCCTCGCTGAATTCCAGCTCTTCCAGCCACGATATCTTTAACAGAAATTTGTGCTTTCACGATGACAGTCTCCAGAGTTTGTGTGAATTCGATGGCCCCGTCGACAGCGTGACAGTCAAAGACACCGAAAGCCTATCTTCCGATCTTCAGTTAATACTTTCTCTGCCTGAGATGTGTGACGTCACGTTCCTGGTCGGCGAGAATCAGACACCGGTGTATGGAGTGAAGGCTGTTCTGGCGACAAGAAGTAAAGTTTTCTATCAGATGATCCTCTCACATCAGAATGTCGCAAAACAAGGAACCAACACACCAAAGAAAGGAAATCCTCTGATATCCAGGTTAAAGACTCTTCAAAAGAAATGTAGCTCTCCAGGTAAAAGACCTAGGAAACCCACGACTGTCACGTCGAGCAGTTTGACAATCCCAATTGAGAAGTTTGACCCGGATACATTCCGGAGAGTGATTCTGTACCTTCATACCGGAAGTGTAAACATCAGCTTCCGGTCAGTGATTGGTGTGATGAATGCAGCAAATACTTACGGACTATCTAACTTACGAGAAGCTTGCTTTGATTTTGCTCAGCAATTTATCAATCTGGACACCGCTTTACCTTTATTGGCATCCGCTGAAATTTATTCTGACTTCAAGTGGACAAAAATTCTCCTGACTAAGATATTAGAATTCATTGCCGAGAAAGCAGAGGACATTTTACGTCTCTCTGATTTTGAACATCTTTCTCAGAAAACTGCCGCCATGATTTTACAGAATCCTGGTCTGAGGGTCAGAGACGAGGTCAAGCAGGACGCCGCTTCGAATTGGAGCAGACGACAAAGTCCCGCGCAGAGTGAATTGGTGAAGAGTTTGAAATATCCAGAGATTGACGTCACAGACATTTCCCAGTGCGAAATGGAAAACCAGCTTGGATCGCTAACCGTCGAGACAGATGATTCCGCCACAAGCAAGCTTTTACAGAAGTCCAGTGCCCACAACGAGACTGATCAAGAGAACACGTCCCTCTCGGTACAGACAACTGCACGGAGAATGAAACAATTTGGAAACTCGCTATTTTCCAGTCCAAGACGTTGGTTCAACAAACGCAGATCGTCGTCATTATCAAAATCCGGACTCTCTCGGTCTACTGAATTGTCAGACAGTGGATTTTTATCATCTTTTAGTGATTTCTAGCTTTAAAATCAAACAACAATCGAGAACACCGAAAATGGTGTTTTCTGAAATGGTCTTTTATATAATTTGTTTTGGGGTTGCTCCCCATGCAGAACAATAGAACTATGAACCAATTTTCATGAACTACTCTGGGCTCGTCCTTCGCCTCAACGTTGAAGGTTTCAGTGGAACATCATAATGATAGAGATATAGACAGTGCTACATGGAATGATTTTAACTGTGCTATCGGTTTGTGACTTGCAAATGTTGTAAATACCTTTTTACATTATACAATATAAATTGATCGAATGAACATTTATGGGTTTTGTTTATTTATCAATTTTTCTGTCGTTTTCTCTCATACCGTGTTTGGATACACATTCATAGTGCATGTCAATCGGTGTCGCCACCTGTAGCCTAGCGAGGCATAGCAAGAAATTCAATATTGACAATTTCTGCTTAAATATATTTTTTTCTGGTATTGGATATGGCGTAATTCTGCAAAATGGCAGCGTTTATCGAAGCTAATTTAACACAATGTAAAAAGAGGCTGGAAATTAGGTTCCGATTTACTCTTTTCACGCATCTCAGGAAAACCACTATTACACTGTATTGACTTAGACGCTCAATCAAAATGTTATATGACGTTAACATGGGGTGTTATATGACGTTAACATGGGGAAAATCACCATTGTGAAGGTAACACAGCTATTCTTTTCCAAACTCAAACCGGCAAAATCATATTTTTCTTGACGTATACAATATGAAAAATACGATGGTAGAGATTGATTAAAATGCGCTCGCTGTCCTTTTTATTTTTTGTAAGCATTTTTTGGGGGGGAGGGGCGGGGTATTTTCTCTTGTAACAAATATGGAATTCCTCTAACCAAAACAATATTTTCGAACAATATATTAGGACGTTTGATTATTTGAACTTAGTTTTGGTTCAAGTCGTCATTTTTTACCTGAAATTTATCAATATAACCCAGGAAGTACATCTTTATCAATCATAAATTTCTTTATATGCAATTGACGATCGTAATGTTTTTCAGGCAGATTAATTGCTTACTTAAAAAAAAAGATTTTTCAGGTGTCGGGACTGAGAATAAAATCAGTTTTATCACCGTCACACACAATTACCACGACCCCACATTTCGAATATCCAGAGGTTTACAAAAATAATCTTAACTTTCTTGAGCAGATTTTGCAATTTTCCGAGTAATATGTCGGACTAAATTTTTGAAATATCGATACATCAGTTTTTTCTTGATTCATCAGAAGAAAAAAAATCACCACAATGTCTTGCCATATGAATTCAATCGATTCATCAACGTCAATTCACAATTTGTGAGTAGTAATGAGGGGCACAATACCGGTTTATCTCCTATCTCTTAACATGGAACCCAAAACATTTCGACCACAATTCATTTGACTATGTCCCGGTTGATCTGGGGCCACGAACCTTGGTCAGTAGGTTACCGTAGTTGTACATTCCCCCATTGTCAGAGTTTGTAACCTTCTGAACTCTCGGTGTTACACTATCTGACTGCACTGTGCAACGCAATGCGCATAAGCATTCGGTCTGTCTCGATTTTGTATGATACATGGAGCAAGTATCTGCAGATGAGAGAGATGAGAACTGCATCCAGTATACCTTGTTTAGCTGTGACATGCGGCACGTCTTGTTTAGCTGTGACATGCTGAGCCCACTCCGCTTCGTTCACGAGCGGACGATGCTGATTAGCCGAGAACTATGCGCACAAAAACATGCACGCCGCGATTTCAACCCCAGTGAAATCAGAGGGTATACCCGCCAGTAGGAGCTATACAATCTGATGCCATGGGAATGTAGATGTTACTTTTTAAACGATGGTGACCGAACCAAAAGTGACGTAATCAAAACCCTAAATAGCCGATATCTCCTCAATGATTTGGGTTAGAGACATGGACCCTTCGCTTATGGATACCTTAGAACAAAGGCAATGATCAATGGCGTAATATTGACTGCAAAGAGAAAGTATTTTTATATCTCGAGAACGAAATCAGCTACAGGTGAACAACTTTCATCGAGGGATACCTTATAGCGAAATCATGAATTGAAACTATTCAACAGCATAATGACGTCATCATACCGGAAATAGGGGTATATATCCACCTCATAGGAAACGGGGAATCTTGGCTATTGATAGTAATAGAAGAGACATTTCAGCATAAATAAATTAATGCACAATCGCCGTATATCGTTATGCATATTTTATTATTCAACTAGTTACACTACAAGATTTCAACGCATCATGGCAAATACATAACACAGAATATATAAAGTACGTGAAATTATTCTGAATATTCACAAATTACTTTCATGAAACCACAACGATTGGCTAGGTACTGTACACGATCGATGATACGTCACACCCACTGAGAAAGAAGATGGCCAACTTCATCGCCCAAATTTTGTCTACCGTTTGTTGGTTGCTGCGGTAAACAAAGCATAGCGGAAACCTCTCTAGTTTATGGGCTTGTAGCATCTTTCGTGGCAGATATAAATACATTTTCAGTAAATTACGAAAATTAATAAATATCAAGGATTTTTTTTTATTGTTTTATCAATCGATTTAAAAATATAGTTATATTTATTAATTTTCATAATTTATTGAAAATATGCATATTCATCTACTATAAAGAAGAGGTCACGTTATAGGTGGGGTGAAACCCAAAATTAGGATATTTTCTTGGAAGTCTAAAAAGTGAAAACACGGACCCATCATTCCCACAGCACCAACATGCCTGAGTTCAGAAGTCTCGTGTCTGCATGGATCTTCAAGGTACACTAGTCACTCCTGATAGTGTTGGGCGCACCTGAGCGGCGGTGCAGTTTCTCTAGTATTGATGACGTCACAGTCACGTGGACATCACTCGACTCGTTTTCACACCACGAGAGCTTCATTGTCAGACCCTGCACGCCATATTTGGATCAAATATGGCCTCTAAATCGCTCAAACACGCTCCTGCGCTCCACCAAAATGTCCGCTTTCGCTATTACTGCCCGACTGCGCATTCGTACCAGGACGCCATTCATAGTACCAACCACCCCATGTGTGTAGTCTACAAGCCAAGCGCTTCAAGACGAGACCCTGCACGACCGTGGATGATATATGTTTCCTAAATCGCTCAAACAACCCCATGCGTATCTCCAAAAGGCTCACTTTTTCTACTAATCCTACCATTTGACTGATATTTTCAGAATTTTTGCGTGTAAAAAGATTTGCATGTACCTCACCGATCTCGATTAGCGCTTCAAGATGAGACCCTACCCAGCCCCTTAGAGTCCCTATTGGCTCACCTAGAGCCTGATGACGGGGGTTATTCTCCATTTTAGGTGTAATGTCCGTATTTCCGCTTTTTAGGGTTCCATGAACAAATCTTAAATTTGGTTTCCACCCCACCTATCACGTGACCTTTCCCCTATTATCCATGTTGCTCTACCTACCCCAGGTTCAGCGTCCATGTTCAAAGGTCAATCCACATTAAACCCACATTTCCCTGCACCCCCTCCCTCCGCAGAAATGCGACAAGACGGGTATTCTCTATACTACTGCCAGGCAAATGAGAGGAAGAATTGTGACGCGGTTTGCTGTGCAAGATCGTCAAAATCTTGCCTTTGGCTCAAAAAGAAACTTTGACAAGATTTATGGAAATCTGTGGTGATCATTAACTTTCTTACAAGCTTGTATTATACATGTACGGTGACCGTACCAGAGCGTGATCTTGCGAATGGCCGTAACAGTCTCTCAAGGAAACATGGCCATGTGCACCAGGCCTGACGTTGTGAAGATGTGGGAGAGCTAGCTAACGAATAACTTATTGAACATACCTTATTCATCTGTTGAGTATCGGGTCCCCCCAAGAGGAAGATGATGTTTTCACACAGTTTTTCATCCTTGGTGCACACTCCTTCGGCTAAAATCTGTTCCAGTTCCGTATTTGGTAGAAATTCGCATGAACCCACTATGTCAAAGAATAGCTGAAACAAGTTGAAGGGAATTTTACAGAAGCCAGAGTCTCGATTTTCGCCAAATAAAGCATATTCCTAATGAAAATGCATAGAAACAATCGCACAGCACTTGTTTGTATATATCAGTCTTCAAGTCGGAAAGTTTTTATTACTAAAACTTATTACTTTAAAAACTGCAACGCGCGACCGTTTTATACGATACATTTCCGCAATTTCTAAGGCCACTCGACTTCATATTCCATAGTTGACAACTGTGCTTGTCCGGTAAATCCTGCACTCCTGATTTTACTTTCCATGGGTAATAATTAAATTAGGGAGATTCTCCTGTAATAGAAGTCGTTGGCGTTACAACAATTTGCTTAGTCTTGTATTTATTTGAGGTTATGTTGACTTAGTGTGCCTTAGTGAATTGCCTTTTAGGCAGTTCAAAGAACAAGGTACCGCCAAATGAATGTAATAATTGAGAAAGTGTTTGTGATTATACTACCATGGAATCTAAGGAGTAACTTCTTGGACATGTGAAAATGTTCTCGAGGATGAAGATTTGGAACGTCAAGTCGCCTTAGGAAAGACGTAAATGAATTCTGTCAGACAAATACTGGAGATGCAGTGTAGGGGAAGAGAGAGAGAGAGAATTAAGGTTTATCAAGAGTAAGAAATGCATTGTAAAATACGGTCAATGATTAATATTGCTTGCAAAGTATAATAGACGGGTTCAATATTTTAATAATGAATTATATTAATGGAAGCCTGTGCTAGTCTTATAGAGTATTATATTCACGATACTTTTGCATTATTCATGTCATGAAATGTTTTTCTCAGCATTAACCCCCGGTAATGTCCCGCAATCTCTGGTAATGTCCAATAACTGTCGGTGGTCATTGTTAATTGACCTTTTGTTACGACACTTCCTGACGATCTTTTCTAGAGGTCAATCATACATCTAATACTCTCCAGTAACTTCAATGTTAATTTAGTCCCTGTCACTTCAATGTTAAATCATGCCTTAGTCTCCGGTAATGTCCCGTAACCTCCGGAGGTCAATGTTAATTGACCTTTTATGACCTCAGTTCCGGCTGACCTTTGCCAGAGGTCAAATATACCCCACAGTCACTTCAAAGTTAATTCACCCATGAATATCATTACATGTCAGGACAAGTCGGAGCTTGACTGGGGATTCCATCACGTCATCAATTCGGGTGCGAGCAAGTATCAATTTGTTTTGGAGCAAGTCAATGCGTCATAAAGTGTATGTAGGGCAGACAGTGCATCCCGGCTAAGAGTGATTCTTCTCATATCCTTTTCCGTCAAAAAAAAACAAGGACGAAAACTTATCTTTAAGGTGGATAAAAAAGTTCCAGCTGGGTTAGAACACTGGAGCCGGACTCTCCTAACCCCTGGACATTATAAGCCTAAAAAACCGGAGCCACCTGGCTACGACGACCTGATTGTGGGCTGTAGTCTTAAACACGACCACGCATCCAACCGAACTCCACATGAACAGTTCCTCTTGTAAGAAAAACAGTAGAAAAATAATTTAGTCCGTCATAGACAACTCTACGGCGAATTGTCTCTCACGAAGATTTAAAATTGCAGAAGAGATTTAGTACACAAATAGATCCGTGTCATGGATAAACAAAGATAATGATGAACTCACTTGTACGTCCTTTGCTAATGCTGCTAAATAATTGAGGGGGCCTTTAATAAATCCAACGGTGGCTACAGGTCCAAGGGCAAAAAACGTCTTCACTTTCGAAGCAAGTACTTGATTGTTGCTGAATGCGGCAAAGGCAATCGTCGTACCCTGAGAGTGACCCACATAATAAAGCTGTTTGTGGTCGGTAACATTAAGGATATAATCCACCATCGCTGGCAAATCATACTTCGCCATCTCGTCCCAGCTGAAAATGAAGGATAAAGTGGATATATGTGTACACACTTTACCCAGTCGAAGGAAAGGAATTTAAAGGTTATACATGATTCATATGCATGTAGCAGGATTAATGGCAAAACAACGCAACAGTCCAGATTTGTTATAAACATTGCTGAAATCGCCAACAAACCATGCATGCCTGTTGGTGTTTGCAATATGAACCAATAATCGGTCAAATCCGCTCAACCAAGACTGCGAACGGTATCGATTTTCGTTTGCTTGTTTATCAGTCACATTGAGACCAACCCTGGTATGTGATACACCGTTTGGCCCCTAATCCGTGAAATCCTTCATTGGAAGTTATGCAACTTGTTGGAAAGAATACGAAATTCTACAAATCGGGCATTTTTGGCCATGTTCGCTGCATCCCGTATCAAAATATTCCACATCAGTCCAATATAAGTGACATTAGCATATATAACATAAATAGAACAATGAACATCAAGAAGAGTCATGCTTTCACTCTATTCAGACTTCGATTTCTGCTTACCTCCATGCCCAGAATTCCTTCTGTGACGGTTGAAGACGACTGTGGTTACGAGAGTAACGATTACCTCTGATGTTGCCCAACCAGACATCTGATCCATTGTCGGCCAATATGTAAGCGAGGCTCTCATTGACTAGATTGGTCAGAAACATTGTTGAACTTGCCAATAAACCATGTTGTAGCAGGATTGGTGTTTTGGTGGCTTGTTCTTTGCCTAGATACAAATGCAGACGAGTTGTATACCGTCCTAGTTTTGGATTTTAATTGGTATCACTTTATCGTGGATACATTCGGGATAACATGCCGGAAATGCAGACTCAGCTACAGAGACCCTTAGATAAGGTATTGTTGGAGAGCACCAGAGATCAATTTTATGAAATCTATGTAAGAAACATTATCCTGTTCACTAAGATGGCGAATGATGCCAGCAGTTACTGTGATGGAGTTCCTGCCGTCATAAATCATCCGACATGCGGGGAAATTATTGGATATTTTAGAAGCATAAATACATTTGGAAATCAGAGATATGTGATACAGCCAATCAGTGACAAAAGATGGTGGACATTGTCCAGATATTCCATGGAGTCTGTGGCTAGGTACGAGTTCACTACGAACTGCCGAGTGGAAATCTACGAAGGGGTCTGAGTTACTTTCGAAGAGTCTTTTCTGAATTTTCTCCAGATTTGCGCGACGCTCCGGAATCGCCTAGTACGCATGACTCGAAACAAAAACTACTGACACAGACGCAGAACCGTCCATCGACATATTATAAATTACGGATCGCAAATTTATGTCGAATGTACTGACAATCATGTATGTTATGACCCATAAAATCACAAATGGTGTTTAAGTTCTTCAGTCTCGGTGAGGCCATTGTTTGTGTTCGAATCTGCCAATGACGGTTTGTCTCAAGTGTTAGTCACATGATGTATTCAGAAATCATATGACCTCGTCATAGTCCAGTATGGAGGTCATTTCTTGTCAAACTTCGGCAAAACCAGGAAGCAAATGTATTTTGGCGAGGATTCGTTCTCTGAGAGATGCGGTTCAACTGCCAGAATATGATTTTATCCAAGAACTGGTTTGATTGGCAGGAAGTTCAAAACTTCGTTGTATACTCGGCAAAATTGCAGGTCATTTTGTCTCGTGGTCCTCGAATAAGAGGGTTGAAAACATATGAAGATTTACATATACCATAACTGTGTTTTTTTTATCAGAAAAATGTTTTTTTTAACTCTTTCTTTATTACACTAGTTATCGGGCCTGTTATTCGAGAATCATGAGACTTAATGTCGTACATTTATTCTAAATACATATAAAAACTATCTCAATCGAAATCTTTCGTTTATGAGTAATATTTTATTTTTGGCACTTCAACCGCACATCACTGGGGCCAAATCCTCGTTAAATCGCACCACGTCCTTCCCGCTTGAAAAATTGGTCAATGAATGTATAGTAGTATACCTATTTTCCTGCCTGCCGGTATACGCTGTAAATTTAGTATATATCCATCAGCTGTTTTCACGTAGTGTTCTTCACATGGGTAACCTTTACTGGTTATGAGTTCTCCCTGAAAATAAATGAGCAAATAGACAAAATCTATCCCGATTGAAAGTATTAAGATCAACATGTAACAGCAAACCCTTACTTAGAGCGATAAATGTGCTCCACCCTGTATAGTCAGGGCTGTTAGGGATTTTTTGGTTCACATTCTTCCAAAAGCACCAACTTTGGCCCATATGTCGCCCATACCGTACTATTTCGATTTTTGACGGGCGCCAGGACGGGCGCCCCCTAGGGCCGCCATATTGGCGAAATTCAATATGGTCGCCACCCGGGTTAGATGTCAATCGTAGTTAAATAACTCAAAGGGCTAGAAATATGAATAATAGCACTTTTAAGTGATTTTGGGGGTCGGAGAATCTGATTGTGATCTTATTTCAACGATTTGAGGTCAAGGGCACCCTTCAAGGTCACCCTAAAGGTCATTTTGGGGACAAATTCGTCATTATCAGTAGTTTTTGGGCAAGATATATAAACTGCCTCATTCTATTGGTTTCCGGGGTTGAGTAACCCGAATCTGGCCTTATTTTGGCGATTCGGTGCAATATTTCATTTGAGAGTCGCGAAAGAGGTCATCCGAACCAGAGGTCAATTGTAGGTAAAACACCAATTGTGGCATTCGGAGAATCCGATTCTGATCTTATTTCGAAGATTTGAGGTCACCCCAGTTTGGGGTCAAAGGTCAAAGATCAACAGTTACCACTAAGAACAATCGAACGAAGATTATTCAGGAACAAATTTTATTAAAATACTTCGGAGATGACATCTGTTGACAAAATGCTATAACTATGCCGCTACGCCGCTATGTGTATTTAAATGTTCGAAATACAATACAAAGATCGCTTTAGCAACAATATACCAATGATTATTAGTACCCATACCTTCTGGTTTGCGCTCTTAAGAAACTGTGAAGTTGGGTCGCACCCAGTAAGGCTGTGGAAGAGGGGTAGTGCCAAGGATTTTGACGGACCGAGATCGGAACAAATGGTATGGACTGGAATGTCACAATATTTTTTTCCAGTACCGAAGCCCACCAAGAGTTCCGATAGACCGAGGGTCTCCAAAGACCGGACATCGATGTCCATCGTGCAAACATAGTCTGTTGTATATGACCCTCCTCCGTGGCATGTGCTAGATGCAGGAGGACCCTGGTGTCCGCCACGGAATGGTTGCACGGTTGACGTATTGGGAGGTCACAACGCCTGTTGAAGAACTCGGACTCAAAACGGGTACACAGGAGGAGCTTTTCGCCAATGTCAGTCTTGGAGATCTGTGTGCTGATGAATGAGAACACTCTCGAGTCCGTGCATATGGAGCTTATAGAAAGCTTCATCGTACTATAATGTACAGCAAGGGATGTGGTGCAGCCGGTGTCAATGAGGCCAAGCATCACCTCTTCACCACTGCAACCAGATCGCTGGAAAACATCCCTCCTCCCAAGCCGCGCTGTTGCAGCATGTGAAACGAGCGCTACTGCAAGCGAGTTTCTACTGGAGTCCGGTTACTTCACTCCAGCAGGAAATCCCTGACTTCAGTGAGTGGAGCTGGCACAAAGATTGCACCAGTACATGACAACCGCTATGGACCACTCTCAGCGACACTTCTATGGCATATGCCATTCTCATGCACCGCGGCTGACTCAAGGCATGCACGGGAAGGTGCAAATGCAACTGTGCCGATGTCCGATACACGACACTCTGCAAATGCGAAGGCGGGTGCGTTAATAACGAAGACGGTGATGACAAGTATTACTTATTGCTGGCATCGTAGAGCGCAAGCCAGAAGGCATAGGTAGTAAAAGTAACCATTGGAATAGTGTTGCTAAAGCGGTCTTTTGTACATTTAAATGCACATAGCGGCATAGTTATAGCATTTTGTCAGCAGATGTCATCTCCGAAGTGTTTTAATAACATTTGTTCCAGAATAATCTTGTTTCGATTGTTTTTAGTAGCAACTGTTGATCTTTGACCTTTAATTCCCAAATGAGGTGACCATGACCTCAAATCGTCAAAATAAAGTCAGAATCTAATTCTCTGGTGCCCCAATTCCCTATGGTGTTATTTGTTATTCTAGCACTTTTGGTGTTTCCTATAATTGACCTCTGGTTGATCTCTGGTTCGGGTGGCCTCTATCATGAACCTCGGCATGCAATATTGCCTCAAATCGTCAAAATATGGTCAGATTCGGGTTACTCAACCCCGAAAATCGATAAAATGACGTAGTTTGTATATCTCGACAAAAAACAACTAAAAATGACGAATTTGACCCCAAAATGACCTTTAGGGTGCCCTTGACCTCAAATCGTTGAAATAAGATCACAATCAGATTCCCCGACACCGATAACCACTAAAATGTTGTATAATTCATGATTCTAGCCATTTTATTGTTTTAAATACGATTGATCTCTAACCCGGGTGGCAGCCATATTGAATTTTGCCAATACGGCGACCCCAGGGGGCGACTACCTTGGCGCCCGTCAAAAATCGAAAAGGTATTGCATGGGCGACAAATGGGCCAAATTTGGTGCTTTTGGAAGAATCTGAACCAAACAGTCCCTTTTATGCCCTAACATCCTGGACTAGTAGCTGGTAATCATCGTATGTGTCTTTAGGGACCGTTCATTTATTACCTGGCGGTGATAATTCAGATGAAGAGTATTGTAAATAGTTTGGTCTCCCCATATTTCAAGCAACAATTGTTCTGGTCCCCCGTAACTTCCCCCGAAGTTACCCAAGTTCCCCCGAGTTGTTATCAGTTTGTTTCGCGCGTGGTAATATCGTCATGCACAATGTCCAGTGTATATCAACTTCTGGCGCCTATTTCGATGTTCCAGAATCGGTTATATACAGAGTTTTTCAAATAATAGTGCAGTCTAATTTTTGGAGACAATAGCGGACCCCTCACGAAGAATTCCCGCGTCTAAATCGGAGGACCTTTTCATAAGGCGGTATTACGGTAAGTCTCCAATAATCCAATAATGGCATACAAGAAATGTTAAAAACGCAGGTAAGCACGAAGATCCTATCGTCAAATTCGTATGTCCGTACACTATTCTTATATCCATATGATCGCGTAGCCGGTTATTTCTCAGCGAAAGTATCATAATACACACTACCGGGAATACTTAAGGAAGTAGAGGACGTCATTACTAGAGGTTGATTTTTTTTTAATTGTCAGAATTTTTTCATCAGGTTAAGAGAAGATGATTCATGAAAAAAAGAGGGTCACCATGTTCATTAAAAAATATGGCAACAAAATGCTTGTATACCACTTAAAATCCATAACACTGAATACATAAGATTTGAAGTTTTTCTTGCTTGATGCTCAATAAATCAAAATTCCCGAGCACTACCAGTAAAACACATAAATGGTTCTGTTTGTGGCTTTTGTTGATTTTTATCCCCGTTTGAGACGTCTAGGTACTTTTGTTAGGAAATGGGAGCGTGTTCTGAAACATTCGACAATCACCATGTTTTTGTCCCATAAGAGCACGGAAATGAATGTCCTCTACTCCCGTAAGTGTATTACTCAAGGGCGGATCCAGCGAAATTCATAGGGACGAGGGGGGCGTTGGTTATCACAGTCCAACAGGCGAGGTTCCAGGGGCCGCCTAGGCCCCGGAAGCCCCGGGGTTCTAGGTCGCCGGAGATGCGTTCTAAGCGTTTCCTGGAAATAAATATGAATATAATGTATGCGAATTTATGGTTCTGTTTCATGTTTGTTTCGCATTTAGACCTATAGGTGCTCAAGCACGCATCGATATGGAGAAAATCACATCTCATGCCTGAATCCATTTGACTTTCTAGCTATATTCAACACATACAAAACCTCATCGAACATTAGAAACCAATAGGATACCTTCGATTCAGTTAAACAAAATTAAAGTAAACGAATCCTCACAGCCCAACAGGTGCGGGTCCAGGGTCCGCCTAGGACCGGGAAGCTCCGGGGTCCTAGGTCGCCGGAGATGCGTTCTATGCGTGTTCCAGAAAATAAATCTGAACACTGATAATACTTGCAGATTTATGTACTATTTTTACGTTTGTTTCGCATAAGCACGCATCGATATTGAGAAAATCACACCAAATGAATCCATTTGACTTTCTAGTGATATTTAACACATACTAAACGATGACCTTTACGTCATGTACCAATATCATACCGATACGATTGATTTACACAAAGCTAAAATTGAAGCCAATCCTCAAATCCAACAAGCCAGGGTCCAGTGGCCGCCTATGCTCCGGAAGTTCTGGGGTCCTCACCGATGAGTTCTAAGCGTTTTCCCGGAAATAAATGGTACTATTTTCACTTTTGTTTCGCATAAACACGCATCGATATTGAAAAATATCACCCCTTATGCATGAATCCATTTGATTTTCTAGTTTAACACATACTAAGCAGGCCTAAACACACCAGGGCACGTGGTGCGTGGGTCCCGCCACCCTGACCCCCCTTTAGATCCGCCGTTGTTACTTTCTTTCTTTGATCAGAGTTATACACAGTGTTCATGTGAAGAATATATGTAATTTTCTGTATCGCTATGATACGTGTGCCCGCATAGCGGGCAATTTCATGCTAGTTAAAATAATATAAAAAAAAGAGATATAGGAATCACTTACCGCTGTCATGTTGACTTCAGGGTCTACGGGTTCCTGACTCCGTGACCGGAAGAATAACCTGTGGTCAACGGCATGGACAAGCAGGCTGGACACAGCAGCTAGCAGCAGAAAACACATAAACCGAACATATTCCATTATCATGGATAATTTCGTTTTCGCTCCAACTAAATGAGCACCGCAATGATTGTTAGTTCACACCACGTATACCAGTGTTAATTTAAATTTGTGTTCCGCTATTGTGTGGACTTTAATCCTTCACATAATACCAGTTACAACAACGGTCAGATGCTGGTTTCGTATTGCCTTGATGACTCAAGGTCCTAAGCCGGTTTTATTATCGTCTGTCAGTCGACATGACCCGAAACTATTCGTATATGCTAGGTTAGCACGTGTCAGATTTAAAGTCAATTTATATAGGCATATTTGTGAACATTCTTTGTACATTATAAACAACGACCAGGATGTATCATAATTACAAGCTCGTTTCTATGTCCGGTTTAGAAGGAGTTATCAGAGCTGGTCGCACAGGACAGCCGTTCCTGAAGATAGGCATATATTCACGGTGCTATTGGAATTCGTAGTATGGAAGGCTAAACAGGTCAATTGTCCATATTTTATATTTATATCAATTAAATCAGTCTACAAATTAACTCTTACCATTATGAAATTACTTAATTAATTCATACCATGTTATACATTAATATATACCACTGTATAATTAATTCATACCATGGTATATATATACATGTATATCAGGTCAACCAGATCAAAAGTCCCTGGTTTATACCATCGCAAAAATAATTCATACCATTGCATAAATCAATAAATACCACGATATAAGTTTATTTCTATAATACTTGCGTCAGTACATCGAGATAACCAGTGCAATAATTCAGAAATAATTCCTTGTTTACTGTGGTAAAACTCATAGAATAGATCAAACGTGAAGACTCATTCTATTGCAGCCCGATCTATTCTAGATGTTTTACCACAGTAAACAAGTAATTATTCCTGTTCTACCATGATACTGAAAACGGCACAATGTGAAGATGTTTCCTGAAAAGAAAGATACTCTCGTGTATTTAAAACTGGATCAACGCCCCTATACCGGACAAAAATGCTTTGGCCCGCCAATTAATCGAAGCAAGCAACACCTGCAAGTCGCGTACCTGAAATCTACACCGGTTGGGGAGTCCACAGTAAGACAACCATAGGGCGTGCTAACACGCCATTAACGATCAAAATGATGCAAGCGTGACCCTTGGTTTTAGAATACATGTGAAACTCTCTCGTCGTCCAATGATTGGATTGTGTAGCTATCATACGTTCAAAAAGGTTTGATGACATCAACAACTTTGAATAAATCTCCGCGGAAAAAAAAAACGGTTCCCCAACTTTAACTGGCTCCATGATGTACGGCAAAGGTATGTACAAGAAGATACAGGCAGACGATAAATTTTGATATCAATTTCAATCCTATTACCCTTCTGGGCGAGTTCAACTGGACACGCGAAGAAAATTATGACGTCATATAATCCACACCGATTGGTTGTGAGGTAGGATCTATTGGAATTAGATCCCACCTGGTCTTCCTTCTTTACATGTAATAATGTTATTTGGTAAAACGCATGGGGTGTGGTAGAACAAACAAATAAATTACAAGCTGAAAGTTCCTTCTCAAGTTTAACTGTTGTTTCCATCGGGAAATTGATTAACAAAGCGACACCAATAGGCATATATCCACGTAATTTCCCAACAGCTGACTCCGCTGACAAAATCACTCCCCATTTAAGAGACCACATAAACTAATCCATACCATGGCAGATATACCATGGTATATAATTATCGTTTTTATCCAACGAAATGGAAAATTGTTCCTTGTATCTCAAATTTGGCATGTTTAATTACGTTGCCATTTAGACTAACGATGTTATTATTTATAATAGTGACAATATTTCGTGTCGCGGTGGTTACATCCCAGCTTCGTATCCGATTTTGTTGACTGTTCAGGAGGAACTCCACTTGTTTCAAAGGCGGCGGGGGGAGATGGTGTTCTTTCGGCACCTTAGAACCTCCCTTGCATACCATCCTCGTGAGCCAATATATCAATCGATAGTTTACGATCGATACACTGGCTTGGTTAGCAGTTCTGGATATAAATAGCTCGATGGATTTCCACTAAACCGAACCAATCAGTAAGTGCGCTGAAGCAGCTCATCAGGCCAATCCGCAGCGAGGTTTGAGTTTTAACTGGTTTGAATTTCATCGCCGGCCAGACTACCTTTGAAGTTGGGCTGAAATCGACATCGGGTGTCAACGGGAAAACCGCAGGCTTCAGATACCGATGTGCTAATTCAAAACAACCGCTGGGGATGAAATGTACGAGATTGTGTAATTATGGTGTTCTATTTGTGCCAATTTGATCTCGCGCGTCGACTTGCAAAAGTCGACGCACGACGCGCGACGCGAAAAGTCGACGTCGTGTTTTGAAACGCGACGTCGCCCTTTCCGTCGCGCGTCGCCTTTTGCAATGTTAAAGAGATAGGCCAAAACTCGACGTCGTGTTTCAAAAGTCGACGTCGCCTTTTGGCCTATCTCTTAGCATTGTAAAAGTCGACGCGCGACGGAGAGGGCGACGTCGCCTTTCAAAACGCGACGTCGACTTTTCGCGTCGTGCGTCGCCTTTTTGAAGAATCAAAACTCGACGCGCGACGGAAAAAGTCGACGTCGCGTTTTAAAAGGCGACGTCGCCCTCTCCGTCGCGCGTCGTGTTTTATAATGTTAAAGAGATAGGCCAAAACTCGACGTCGTGTTTCAAAAGTCGACGTCGACTTTTGCCCTATCTTCTAACATTGTAAAAGTCGACGCGCGACGGAGAGGGCGACGTCGCCTTTCAAAACGGGACGTCGACTTTTTCCGTCGCGCGTGACTTTTAAAAAGTCGACGCGCGACGCGAATGCTTTTTGGTTTACAAAAGTGCGCATGTCTGGGGAGCATGTATTCCATATTGTTCACGAGACACAATAAATTATCAATCAAATTATCAATTGAAGTTTGCCACTATACGTTGTACAAACGTATTATATAAAATTCACAATCTTTGTTAACTTTCTTCTTTTATGTAAAGGTGTATGTGTGTTTGTACTGTGATGTGTTGTATTATGGTATATTTCACCGTACTGTATGGTATGGTATTGTTTAGAATTGTATTGAGTTGTAATATGTTGAATTGTAATATATTGTATTGTAATGTATGGTATTCTTTTGCATTTTATTGTATTGTATCGTATCATATAGTCTTGTTCTGTCTCGTATTGTTTCGTTGTATTGTGATTTGGGGTGTTAATTTCGAACGAAAAAAAAAAAAAAAAAAAAAAAAAAATGTTCACATCTGCGATTTCCGATCCTTGTAGCTTCTGACCGGTGTTGGTAATTTGCTGAGAATTTACTGCAACAAAGCAAGAATGGCAAGATATTTAACATACATGGAGACTATGTACTACATAATTTATTTGTTTCGCTGTCAGGTATGTTATATTGCTGATTAATTTTCGAACACTGGTACCTGCTGTGTTCCACAAAATGCACACCCCTCCATCGCGAGGACAATACGCATCTATTAGCTTGTCAATGTGTTCATATTTCGCCGGACTAATACGTAAAATAAATTCAAGTTTCCAATAATGAACCAAAAGCTTATGTAAGTAACAGTTTTGCAGGAGTAACAGTAACGACTGGAAAACAGAGAAAAACTAATTAATAGCTTGTGTAGCTCAAAGAAAATGTGGGATCTTACTGTTTTCCGGCCGAAAACGAAAGTAAAATGACCCCACACCTCACCTTTACTTTGACAGCATATAGTCACTAGTCTAAAATGGCAGAAAACAAAGCCTTACTATTAAAAAGGGTTGTATGATTCGAGATAAAATGCAACGTGGCGCGTTTTATCAGGAGACAGTCATCAGGATGTCTCCAGAATGTAAGATCTCACAGTTCCATTGAGCTACACAAGCGATTAATTATTTTCCCTCTGTTTCCAGTCGTTACTGTTAATCCTGCAAAATAGTTACTTACATACGCTTTTGTTCATTATTGGAAACTTGAATTTAATTTACGTATTAGTCCGGCGAAATAGTAACACATTGACAAGCTAATAGATGCCAATTGTCCTCTCGATTGCATGAGGGGTGTGCATTTTGTGGGATACAGGTACCAGTGTTCGAAAATTAATCAGCAAAAAAAACATTTCAGACAGCGGAACAAATATATTATGTTGTACATAGTCTCCATGCATGCAAAATATCTTGTCATTCTTGCTATCTTGCAGTAAATTCTCACCAAATTACCAACACCGGTCAGGAGCTACAAGAATCGAAAATCACAGCTGTGAACATTATAGTAATACATGCTCCCCAGACATGCGCACTTTTGTAAACTAAAAGGCGACGCGCGACGCGAATGTCCGTCGCACGTCGACTTTTTAAAAGTCGACGCGCGACGGAAAAAGTCTACGTCGCGTTTTGAAAGGCGACGTCGCCCTCTCTGTCGCGCGTCGCCCGCCGACTTTTACAATGCTAAGAGATAGGCCAAAAGGCGACGTCGACTGTTGAAACACGACGTCGAGTTTTGGCCTATCTCTTTAACATTGTAAAAGTCGACGCGCGACGGAAAGGGCGACGTCGTGTTTCAAAACACGACGTCGACTTTTCGCGTCGCGCGTCGTGCGTCGACTTTTGCAAATCGACGCGCGAGATCAAATTGGCACAAATAGAACACCATATGCAATAGACTCGAGGACTCACCCGTATGACCAAAAACGTCCACGTAAACCCCCTGCGAGGATTTAGGGATTACCTGGACTTGTTGCAGATGTTACGTATGGGCCTGGAAACTGACCCGACCATCATGGTGCATAGGACGTATGTCATAGATATCACCTGTCATTATCATAGTCTTGCAAGTACTTCGTCACTGTGCTTGTTTAACCAGTGTAGACGTTAGGTTGATTGGTAGCCTTTTGTAGCCTTTTGTCAATATCTGGCTGATGCAGCAACAACAACATTTTCCCAGTTAGACGGCAGATTTCAAAATCGAAAACGAGGCCGCGCTATGTCATTGGTCAACTGAGACAGTCAGGTGGTTGTGTATGAAGATTGGGGTGGCTCCTGTAAATAGTGGTCCAATGAGAATGCTCTTCTTAGTTTAAAATGGCGGGGTCGGATGACCAATCATTGAAGAGGAGACAGATGGAACAGTACGCTAACACTGTCTGTTAATATCTTGATTTAACAGAGAGTACTACAGTCTAGGTTGATTGGTTAATTAGAGTGTTTTATTCCAGTTTTGTCCGGCTAGGCTGATTTTTGAACGAGCAAGTTAACAAATCTCACGTTTTAACTAAGCAATCAAATCAGCGTCCCCACTACTTACAGTTACACAATAAACGACGGCAAGTTTTCAACGGGCTCTGACAAGACGATACAACTTCAAAAACAGACTTTGTAACGCCCATTCTTTGAGAAAGTTGAGAAAGCAACTTGCCATTCAGATAATGTAAAGCTTCCCGAATCATGTGAACGGACAGACAGACAGACTGAAGAGGGACCCAAAACAATAGCCTCGAGAGGGAGATTTTTTGCAAAATCCATTTACCGGTACTGCGATATGGATGCAGCCCAACCAGATCAAAAGTCCCTAATTTATACCACTTAATAATTTAATTATTACCATGGTAAACATTAAGGTGTTAGTGAAGCGAGTGTTGTTGCAGAACATTTTGAAAAATGCTGAAAAGTATGCCTGAAGATAACAAAATTGCATGCAAAGCATGCAATTAGTGACTGTAGACTGTAGTGCATTTTAATCAACTTTTCAACATTTCTTTGTTCACTGGTACAAGTACATGGAAATAAATTTGGAAAATTGTTTCATTTTTTTGTCAGCTGTATTGTTCAGAATTAATCGCATACACCAATACTTGTATGATAACTTTTCTTTTTCCTGCGTGTAATTTTGTTTAGTCCACAGTGTCACAGCCTAATGGTATTGTAACACTCGCTTCACCAATTTCTTAAGGATCATCAGGATCTTTGAGATTTTTGAAAATTTTTGCCAAGTCTAAATTTCCAAATTTTATGACCCAATGATACCATGGGATATGAAATGGCAAAAAATGTATTTCTTTCTTTTGGGAATTTTTTGTTCGCGAAGCGACTTTCAGAAAATAAATACTATAAAAGGCCAGGAAAAGTAAAACGAAAATGATACAACTAAGTTTTGGAGAACCTACGAGCAAAATTATCCATTTCGCCTGAAGCACGTGGCCGTACATACATTTTCGACTCTGCACGTGTAAACAAATGACCGCTGAAATCTCGCCATTTTGCCTTCGACTTCATAACGAAATAAAGATAATTGAATAGAAAATAAACTATAGAAGATATCAAATTCAAATCTTCCACAAATACACAGTTAGATATGTACTTTTCAGCCTATCTGTTGACAAAGAGGTCGAATTTAGCACTTCGACTTGACACAGTTCGGAATGCGAGAGAGCGTGCTTCTTCTCCATTGCAAGGTGACCCATCACATCTCAATGATATTCATACGCCCAAATAGGCATGTCGAAAATATCGTCCATAACATGTATAAGCATCAAAGAAGCATCAAAATTCAAAGAAATATGGTTATATTTAGCAAACAAAATATTTCATTAGACAGTTTCATTGCAGAAAATCATTTTTGTCAACCTCTCTTTTTCGAGCCGCCTTACTCTAGTATCCTGTCGCAGGCTTCTCGAGAAATCGCGCGATACTTGATAATTTGGTGAAACTGAGAAAAAACAGATCAGTCGTGCAATTACATCAAATTTAGACAACAAAGATGTTAATATAGTGAATTTCGGTGAGCAGACCTCCCAGCTGAATGGTTCTGCATTCCGATCGCATGTTCTGAAAGCGCTTGTCGATGAAAATGTGTGAGCAGAAAAGTGCGTAGCTAAATGACATTAACCCTATGGACCATGTGGCAACAACAACAACACGAAACAACAACAACACGTTGAATGACTGTCTCATTCAGACTGACTTTGATTGACAGGTGTTCAATTTTGTGTAAAGGGTTAATGCATCGAGGAAAAAAATGTGAATCGTCATTTTTCTGAACAATTCAGTTTGCTTGATCACGTGTAGCATTCTATTTTTCAACAACTTCGACTAGGTCATTATTGTTTACCCTCAACGAAGAGATAATTCAACTTTATTCGTGAGTTAAACAGTCACTACATTTCTTCAATTTCCAAATTTTGCTTGAGAAATCCCGTACATTTTTTATAAATTTTGCTCCACAAAGTCATTTTTTCGAGTTAGTTCAAAGAAATAGTCAAATTTTCTTGTGTTTAATTGTGTTTCCTATCTTTCTGGGATGAAATAATGCGCGCTTGATAATTTAGTGTCTTTTTGAAAATTTCAACTTGACAAAAACATGTCAAAATCTCTCTCCCTCCTTCTTGAAGTACATACCAGTGACAGGCTCTCAAAGCAATTTTCCAGTGAGGTGGTAGAAGAAAACAGGTGATTGTGTTCAGGCATTTTTTTATCCGTGTTCAAAACAGTTAAAATTCAGAACCAAACTGTACAGTTTTGTGATATTTTATAGATCGACAAGAAGGGAGTGGGCTTATAAAGCGGACACACTGGTGCTCAACTTCAGGGCTACACCAGGCCCTTCTAAATAAGCCGCTTCCCGTCTTCTATGGAGAAACATAACAAGGCTTAATATCACGTGCCTCATTAACATACGGTCCAGGATAGAACCACGTGCCTGTCGCTCCACGTGCAGAATGTTGACGGAACACGATTGAAGATCACGTGATATATCATGTGAAACCAAAGGCGGTTTTCCGTGTTTATGGTCAACAACGTTCTGCAGACGGGCCAATTGTGCTTAAATCAAAACAGACAGAAGGCAAAAGTCGATAATTTGAATGGTTGTTCGCGGTGGATTCGCTTCCGGCCCTGGCACAGGAATAGGTCTCGTGAACGTCCACGGTGGTAAAACTAACCATCTCAGAGTCATTGTCCACTGTAGGGTGAATCAGTCTAAGTTACACCCACATAGTCGCCGACATGATTCATTGCTCGTTGCATTATACAAATACATGCAGCTATGGGCTAAATATCACATCAGTTTGATGTCGACAAAGAAACCGAGTGATATCTCCTAATGTTTGGGATACGTCATCTGTAGTTGGAAAAGCCCTATAAAATGCACATTCCCCTTCTCAAGCTCCCAAAGACTTTCGTTATGCCTTAACTGTTCACAGCAGAACGGATTTCTCTCAAATTTAGCAGTTATATGGATTACAAATTCAGTATAGGGTTAAAATATTTGGCGTTCTGATAAAAAATAGATCGATTTCGCTTTTCCTGTATAAACATTTTATTCGTTCAGATACAATACATGGGAGATGATCCAAACTACTCCGGTAAAAATTGACAATGTGAAGATGTCTCCCCTGATTTCAACATTGAGAGCCATTATGTTGTTGCACCTCCAATTCGATCCAATAATACACTGCTAAATAACCATTCATAATAATACGGCAATTTACACGCAATATCTTGAAGACTTGAAAACAATTCCCATCCGTAATTGAAATACCTTATTCATTCTATCTATTCTCCAAACTCCTGGTATTGCTAAATGAAGTCTAACTCGTTCCTCTCAGGAGAGCAGTAGTATTAGATATCAATGTACCGTTTCCCCCTATCTTTTAACAAGGGAAGTCCCTCCGCGAAAAATATGACCTCGACCCCCGATGACCTAAGCTCGTGAAATTAGGTCATTATATTATTCGGCAATACCTGCAATATACGACATACTACCAAAATAGTACAAGTGTCTCGGATATTTTTAAGAGAATATTATTTTTACGTATCGACAATAAAACCATGTTGAATAAATAACATTCATTTAGGCAACAGTAACATAAACCCAGACAGTGTGAATAATGTGAATAATAACCAAATATTTTATTCAAAATCTACCATTATCGTGTTTCATCCCAACGTCGAATCTCAATTTATTTCATTTCTCCCTTCTCCTTCATGAATAATTCTAAGGATATCGGGGTAGCACAAGGAAGGGGCATCCAAACCCCAGAGAAAGTCGATGTGGTTCCAGTGAGGGATTTCCTTATTGAGGATCACGGTTTTTAATTGTGGTATTAGTTCCGCTACATCTTTAGGGTCGGCAAGCCAGTCTCTATCTGCCCAGAATAGAGCCACGGGAACGGTGATGTTGGACACATTATATAAAGGCGGAGTGGTCTGAAAGATAAAAATATAGTTACTTAGGCCTAGGATTTTGTGAAGATATCCATCTACAGCGGTTCATTTGATGTGTACCCTTCTCAAATATCGGACCGGAACGAAAGAGTTTTCCGTAACGTCAAATCGAGGAGGTGGATTTTACATGTAAAATCCATGTGTGATCACACCTTTGCGGTTTACTTGGATTGGTGGGTTGTTATACAAAGGTACTTGCAAATTAATGCCTTAGTAATCACATATCGTAGGAAAATAAAGAAATAAAACACTACCGATATGTCGTATAAGATGGGTATATATGCCACAAGAATGTCATTATCTTTTTCTTACACATTTCAATCCAACATCTGTTCAAATTAGCAATAATGTTAACATTTTTTTTGCAACATATCTTTCACACTGATTCCCTGAAATTCACGCAAAACTTGAAATACTCATTAGGTAAATCTGATTTTTGTTCGAAATGCAGAATAAATGTGATATTTTATCTTATTAAGACACCCCACTAGATTAGATACCTGAGAAGTACAATAGAAAAAAGACCAGCGGGTTACAAAGATACTTTATGAGGTAGTGGTTGATACTCAGAAACCAATGGACCCTTCTCGCATTAAAACAATCACCGAATCGAACTACACGAGTACATGCAGTCACGTGGCTCATAACTGAGATAGTTCCAACCTGAATTTGTTTAAGGCAAGAATATCGACCCTTTTTTGAATACCAGCATATTTGCTGCATTTATAACAGTTATACTAGTTAAACATTCTCCATGTATTAGCACAAGAAGAAATGTTAGTTAACGACCCAGAGACCAGGCACACCAGGTAATCGCTGTTCAATGGTGTCCGTTGTTCTCGCGTTAATGTAAGAAGGCTGATTTAGACAGAGAACGATATACCTGGTTATAATGCTGCATGTTCTTATCGGCGTCTCCGTAGTCATACATCTGGAATTTCTTAGTAAGGACTTCCTGGCAAGAAAGAAGAAATGAAAAAAAATATAGAAGTCGTTGCCCAACAGGCGTCTCCTCGAATGAGACATGGTAAACAGGTAACGATGAGTCCATCCGTAATACTCGAAATGATAAAACTGATTGCCCAGCGTGAATAGGATAAAGTCCCCGCCGGTGCTGGTGAAATCCTATTTTGTTCCAGGGACAGCTGGGCTCGTGACGGAGGGAAACCAGAACTCGCTCCACATGATTAATGCGCACTCCCTGTGCTCCCCCTTTGCATGATAAACGACTGTTTAAGTAATTTTTTTAAAGTACGATCGTAAAATGAAGTTTTATGATTTGTTTTAGATAAATTATTAGTATTCATACCATTAAAAAAAAAGTATACAGGAAAGTACGATCGTAAATTAAGTTTTATGATGTAATGTTTTAGATTAATTACTAGTATTCATACCATTTTTGAAAGAAATTGCACGGTATCGGGAAAGTAAGATCGTTAGACGAGATTTTATGATTAGATATTTCAGATTAATTATTAGTATTCATACCATTTTTCAAACAAAGTATACCGGGAAAGTAGCATAATTAGCAAAAGAATAATTCATGCACACCTCTGAATTTTACCTCTGCAACATAATATGGGGTAACACGTTCCCTAGTCTCACCTCAGGCCTCTTGTCGTGCTCCACAAAAGACTTATTCGCTTAATAACTTCCAGTAACAAATACGCCCATACCAGTCCATTACTTCAGCAATTAAACATTCTTCCGTTTCATCAAATCAATGACTACCTGGTATTGTTATTTACCAACAAATATCTCCACAGTGACACACCATTCTGTCTACCGACCATATTTATAAATGATTTTATAAAACTATCAGAAGTTCACTGCTACCCCACCCGGCACTCCGACCTTAATCTCTACCAGAGACCCTATAATAAATTTATTATAGGGTCTCTGTCTCTACAGAACACGAGTGATTTCAAATCTATTATATTATTCTACGAAAACGAAAGCACCGCGTATGTGGAACTCACACCCCACTGACATAAAAGCCTCCGCATCCTATTCACTTTTCAAATCCTGTTTAAAGAACTACCTTGTTGAATGCTTACTCCAAACTAACTATACATTGATGATGACCATATTTATCTGAGTATTGGAGGGTGTATACACTATAATACATAACGAAAGCTGCTAACAGCTCTACTCAAGCCTTTAGAAAATTAATTTACATGTTTATCTATTAGCTTGTATTATTTGAAGCTGTATATACACTATCTATAGAACCTGGTTTTAATTTAGCGGAGAAACAACCCTTTTTTGTACATAACTGCATTGTTAATCATCTGCTCCATCGATCTTTCAGAGTTGCCAAATTGGCAGAATTTCATTATATATACAGTACCGAGAGCTCGATATATATATATATACACTTACTTAAATATTATCAGTTCGGGATAGAACAAGCCCCCTGGGGTTTTATTCCCGCCATTTTTACAGCCGTATTCGATATTATGTTTGTATATATACATCGTTGAAATGGTGAATAAACAACCAATCAATCAATGTAAAGTTTTCAAGCTTTTTATCAGAACGGCATTTTATGCTCTGTCGTTTTATGTGATGGATATACTCAGCTGTGACGGTTGAGCATAACCTGATCAATGTAACAGACGCTGACTGTGCCCCAGGGATTTCAAGGTTATATACATAGCAATACATGCGCCGAGAGAAGGGGAATCCCCACGCATAGCAATACATAAGACTATGCAGCGAGAGAAGGGTACCCCCAATGAAAGTGGTGAAAGTGAAAGTTCCCGACACTATCTTCAGAACCATGCCAAGCTCGATTGCAAGTGGGGCACCCGCGTGGGGTTTCGATGATCTGTCTACCTTTGTGTGTGTGGTGGTGGTGGCATTGCTGAACGCCCGTCATAACGCAGTGAGGCCCCAACGTTAGGGATTCAGTCCCCCGGCGGCTTCTATACATAGTCCCTTGCGTCGTAACGCCATGATGCAGACAGATGAAAGAAAGAACACGTTCACAAGTTTTCATATAGCTTATGTTTATTCTTCCCAATATTGCATCATACAAGCTGAGAGAACTGCATTGGATATGTTCATAATTCAATGTATGGTGTGTATCAGACGAATCGACAGCTGCTCTTGTCCAATCATAACCCACCATTTGATGTTGCATGTATCTTGTTCGCTCTTGTCCGTTAGATGTATTCTAGACTGTTCTTGTCCAATCAGAAGCCACCATTTATTCTCGCGTCAACCTTCCGCCATGCTTGCTCTTGTGCGTTTATCCTGATTGTCTTCAGGCAGGCCAGGATACTGTAACAGCAACATGTCCTGGAACGAATGTTTGCGCAAATTTATCGCATTTTGCAAGGCCTCGATGGGCGGCGGTCCCATATCTTCTTCCAGGTGATGCTTGGTCTTTATGATGCGTGGGGTAGCCTTCACCGCCATAGTTGTTTTCTCAGATGCTGAGGCGAATTGGATGTAAGTCTGTTGCTAGTTATCCTGTCCAGCATCTTCGATCCCCGCAGCGGGGGTACTAATAGCTGCTGTCACAATAAATATGGGTTCTTCCTCACTCGGGCTTCCCTGGTATGTCGCCTGACTATCTAAGGTCGAGCTCATCGTATCAGTAGATAGACTCTCGGCAGTCTTTGGATTATGGACGCGGATATTCTCTAATGGACGACGGCTGGATTATGAATGACGGACTAGACGCTTGTAATCTGCTTCGGTATCAGTCGATGGACTCTCGGAATCAGCTGGCATAATCCCATTGAGTCAAAAGAAAATAATTTATATGAAAAACAACATGGTCAAATACTTGATTTTTGGATATGCTCTTTTTCAAGTAGTACTAGTTGTATTGGATTCGACCACACTGGGAGAAACGGAGATTCATCATGATCCCAAAAGGTGTACCTAGAAACCAGAGACCCCTGACCCTTGGATAGATTCCCCTGGGTTTCAGAAAGATTTCGAAGTGGATTCACTTAATGGAATGGATATCTGACTGTTAGAGACCATCGGTTCTCCACCCGACGGATTCGTCATGATTCCCCAGTTTCTCCGCATGATTTCCCCGATCGCCCCACCATGCGGCTCTGAGATCATTGGTGCATGCATTTGGTTTTGGATATTCCTTACCCCTTTTAGCTCTTGGTATCTACTATTGGTCGTCTTTGTTCAGTAACACAAATCTTAAGTTTCTTCTTGCCATCGATGTCATATTTCAGACCAATTGCATTTATTGTTATCCCAAGAATGGTTTTGCAAAGCCTTTGTTCCAAGTGTGATAGGGTATCCCTCAATTTCTTGGATCAGCATACCAGAGGATTTACGAGGACGAATCATCAATGTGATGGACAACACTGGTTTGTTAGAATACACACATGCATATGTGCTTAAATTATTGTGGACATTTTCTAAGGATAATATTTGCCAAATTGATCGAAGTTGTTATAAATCAAATAATGATAATTCCTATCAAGACTGAGAAGAGCGGACAGTAGCAAACCATCGTGGTTGTTGTTCGCAATCATAATCTATTCATAACATCTAGGGAAATGGGAAATCCGGCAATAAATTCTCCCTCACGAGAACACAAGGCATCGAGAGGATTCTCCTGGTGACCCCCCTATGGCATATTGTTGATTCACTTGGGGTCTCATGGGAGATACCGTTGCTGGGTTCCCCTTTAGGCATCACTAGGAATGGATTTCCCCATTTCTCTCAGTGAACGTATATAGACGTTTTATCATTTTTTGGTTAATTGAGTTGCATAAGGCTAAAAATATCACTATCTCTGATTGTTGATGGAGATATGCAACCAGTCAGGCGTGGGGTGTTTTAATGAGACTCCGGGAGTAATGAAATTACAAGTGGTTTTAAATTTCTAACTGTATAAGTAAATTTGTAGAATTTTTCATGCTTCTGTTATTTTGTCTGTGAGCTTAAATGACATAAAGCACGCCATCACGTGTCTGCCACCAGTCAAGCGTGGCGTAGGACGTGGCTATTTCAGAGTTCGTAGTTTTTTTCATTCCGTTGCATGTGTCGCTGTGACCTTTCAAAAGTGCAATGTGTATAGCCGTAACGCTAAATGTTCAAATATGACCGTCACAAAATGGGGAACTAACTCTGTTATATTTAATCCGGACAGCGCATGTCAGCTGAACGACTGCCATTTTCGCTTGATACGATACACGTAATTGAAATATCGTTAATACGCTCTGAGCATCAGACATTACAACAGTCCCATTTGGTTGTTTCAAAGTGATCGAGATGGCCAATCAAAAGTTCTTTTGAACTCCACGTAATGTTAACCGTTACACTCGCGAATACTTGACTGCTGTCAGGGTTTGTAAATCCTGTAATGTGGTTGTATTTAACGAAGCAGAATGTCCAGTGTAGCATTGCTCACTTCAGACGGTCAAACACACGGGGTTTTGGGCATATTTTGCTCAATTTAAACCAAATTTGATGCATCATTATTCGTAAAATATAAAAACGTCTACAGATTCAGTAATTATTGTACTTCCCTACTGGACATTCCCATTAGATTTAAATCTTTAAACTATATATAATGGGAAGTATGCATTAGAGATACTTCTCTGACTGAGATAATAACCGTCTATATTCAGTCGAGAACAACTGGGGTTAGAGAATCCGGAAGTTCACCAAAGCATAACCCTGGAACCAGTCGTGTTTAATACGGCATTGTGCGTCGACTACTCTTGCGCAACCGAATGTGGAACTCCTTACAGAGTATAACAGGGGTTATAGACCTCAGGGATTAAACAACGGAGACTGCCCGTGCGCCACCTGAAGAGCAAGGCTTGGTTTTGCTATTAACTACCGATTCAGTAGTTTTCTTTTAAAACAATATGCTCATTTTTTTTTAGCCAAACACATACACAGGTTTGATGTCCGAGACTAGGACTTGTTTTTGCATGGAAATGAAATTTGAAGCAGGTAAAAGGTGGTGCCATATTTGGACGTTTGTTGGCAAAACGCAACCGGAAGCGACATCTTCTTGTTTCGTGGACAGATGTTGACAAAATGCAACTCTAAGAGATATTTTGTGTTTGTGTTTGTAATTTTATAGTCCTGAATCAAAATTCGAACGTTGTGCGCAGGTGGTGCCACCCTTTCGACAGATGGTGATGGAATACGATCCTATAGCGAAATCTTGTGGCAAGGTCTCAACATACTAAAGTTTGAAGGATTTCGCGAAGTCAGTGAAATTTATTGTCTGCAAACGAAAATTGAAGTTGTCCACATAGGTGGTGCCACCCATGGGCGAATGTTGACGAAACAAAATTCCCAAGTCATATCTTGTGACAAGGTATTCAAAAATATCAAATTTGGAATAAATCTGTTATGTCATTGTACACATTGTCCGGAAACAAAATTCCAAGCTGGTCCTCAAGTGACGCCAGCAGATTGCGGATGATGACTCAACGTAATCTTCGTCGACATCTTTCCACAAGATATCTACATTCCAATATTTGTAAAATCGTTATTGCTCGGAAACTAAATGTGTGACTAACCGACTTCCGAACGGAAGGACGGACCCAAATTCCATAGGGCCCCTGGAGCCCTTTCTCGGCATTGAGAAACATTCAGCTAATTTACCTAATCTTCCAGGAACAATCCGATATTCTTGGCCAAATTTTCGACGTCCATTTTTTTTAGAAAGGTGAGTTGTCTCACCATTATTATGAGATCTAGAAAATTTCTGATTTTAGGGTTGTCCGAAGTACACGTATAAAAATAGTTCCAAATTGTTTATTATTTCTCAGACCAGAATAGTTATCCTTCAGTGGTTGACAGGCTTTGTAGGCCTATATATATAGTCACTTAGCATGTACTTGACCCCTTACCTGTATTAAATAATACTCTGTTAATTGTTTTCCTTCAAGATATCAGGTTAATACGCACTAAAGTATGGAAGCCTGCTATAGTCACTCTTCCAAAGATTGACCTCAGCTCAGAGAAATACAGTTCAAGAGCCAACATGTACATGTGTAAAGAGCTTCCCTGCCATAGCTCTAGAGGTTGTACATGTATCTATGCTGAGTCTAGTTTCTGATGAATGGTCCGAGCTAAAACTCGGTCATCACATGGACTGGTGTTAGGGCTGTTCCAGGAAAAATCCTATGAAGGGGGTGGGCGGCAAAAAATTTGAAGCCCTACCATCCATAGGAATATTATATTGGTGAACACTCCTATCCAGAGGAAATTAATCCAATGTATCCTCTCTGTCTGAAACCACCCATAGGAATTAAATGCAAACATGAGGTTTGTCCAAATGTTGATGTGCCACACTTTTATCTTGATATCCAAAGATTGGTTATAATGTATCCCAGTTAACTGTATCTGCTCATGGACTACTCGCTCATGACACTGTATCAAGTTCATGCCTGAAGGCGGTGCTCCATAAATTGTACATCCAGAAATTTCAACGTAGATACATTTAAAACACAGTTTCATTGTTCGATGAACAAAATGACGAAAACAAAAGAAGAATAAATAAATATCAATTGAAATCAATAAAAGAAATCTACACTGCCAAAAATAGGGTACTTAAATAAGTTTTTTTACCTCAATTCTAGATAAATTACCTTAAAACAAGAAATGTTTTCTTAGTTTGTTCCATTTTGTCAGATTTATCTTATTTTAAGAAAAATTATCTTAAATAGGATTTAATTTTACTAGATATATCTTATTATAAGAAAAGTTATCTTAAATAAGATTTATTTTTACCAGATGTATGGCGTGATAAGAAAAGTTATCTTAACTGAGATATCTTTTCTGTGATTTGTCTCCTAAAAATGTAAGATCGTGAATCGAGTGAAAATGGATCGCTACACTAATAGTATGAACCTGTGGTTTCCTGAAAGAAATTGGTCATTGTCAATTTGTAAAAGTTACTGTTACAATTTGCCTAAGATATACATAAAATTATATCTTCTATTTGAGTGAGGAACATATTTTTGTAATTTAGTATTTTTATGTGTAAGTCCAACTTCACGTGCGGTTATGGTTTTCATATGGGTTCATGTATTTTGCCGCCATTTTCAACGGAAGATTTCATGTTCTCTCACAATTCTCGCGAATTATGTTGGTATCCAGGTACATTATTGAGGAAACTCAACTGAGCCTCTCAATGGATCATTCTACAGATGAATGAGAGTAGTATGTTGCTCAATGTGTTCAATGAACTGAGCGAAAACGTCGAAAATGAGATTTGCTTCCTTTGGGAGTGGCTTTACAGATATACAACAACAACAACAACAACAACAAATTGGGAAACATAAAGTAGATCCTAGGGGCTTCTGTTGGTGAAAGTGCGGACCTGCAGATGTGTTTCGTCGTTTTTGTCTACCTGAACACAGGCAATTAGAAAGTAAGTTTAAGATTGTGACATTGGTTTCAAAGCAAACACGAAAAATATATGTATAAAAAGCAAAGATACAAGCTCGACCTCCCATGTGTACAGAAATGTAGAAACATATTTCCAAGAAAAGCTTCGCCCATGTCGAAGAGATATAAGAATACTTGCACATTTTTATATAGCTAATCAAATTATTTAATATTTACACTATAATGGAAAAAAAAAATGAAAATGTGTCTTTGAATTCTCCAAAAGTATTTTGGGGTTGAATAAGCTTATTCATTATACATGTCAGATATGCCTTCAAACCAAAGTCATTGCATCAAGCCAGTGACTGCAGTCTATTCAGGAAACATGTCTTTGAAATGTAAATTGGTGGCAGGTACAATCTTGACTGGCAGAAACTTTTGGGGCTTTCAGTATTTTAATAAAACATCAGATCTGGATTCTACATCGTATGCAGTGTATTGATTCCTCCAGTGTTTCATAGTTCTTTCCTTCAGCTTTGGAAGAATATTCATATATGAACTTGGGTGTATGCTTTAGCTTGTAAGACCTTGCAACCCTGTCTGCGACTAAACATTGGGACTTTCTCCACCACAAGCACCTGATGAGGGCAAAGGCTGGGCAATTCTATTTGAACAGTTTAGGTGTTTTTACTATCAAGAGTGCAATATGCTGTTATATTTGTAATGTCTATGGAGAATTGAAGATGACAGATTTTCAAAATTTTGAGAATTATCCATCATATCTTCGGTGTTTGGCCGTTTTGTATGGTTTTAAATATATCAGTCTATTGTCATATTATACAACTTCGACATGGGCGAGAAATGTTGTGCAAATATATTTTAGTATTACTGCTATAAGTGGAAAGAAATACTTGTCAAGGAGAGGCTTTCAGGATGAATGTCAGAACAAAGGCCTTAAAATATTTAAAATAATTTCTTTATTTATCTGTTTTACATATATGACTTACTTTTGCCCTTCAATTGCATGATGATGGGTTGAAAACGACGTTAAATTCTATTCACTCACTCATACTTCAATTGCATGACATTATTTTGATCATGTTTTTATTTTGCATGTATAATGTTAACTGTAACGAGCATATATTCATGTTCAGTTTTTGGCAGAAATATGATATAAAAAAAAGAAAATTAGTTAAAAACGTTAATTGGATTGTAGGAAAATATTTGAAGTGTCACTGTGGAGCTCGTTTTATTGATCCTGTGTGAAATTGCGGCGTGGCTGAAATTATTGGGATACCTCTTCTACATGCATACACTTTTGCATCTATTATGTGAAGACTATTCACTACATGGATCATCTGAATAAAATTTCCCCATCTTTAAAATATTTTTTTTTGTCATTTAATTTGATTAAATGTTGTTTAGCATGTTTTTCTTAATTAAGTAAATGTTGCTAGCTCAAGATCCCTTTGTTGAATTTACAATGTAAGATAATTTATCTTGAAGATTGTATACATGTTTTCTTGAGTAAGAGTATTTAACTCAA
>JAVTVY010020700.1:0-81301 GCA_036873755.1 Hanleya hanleyi
GGACTATGACGAATTTACTCTGGAGATTTGCTAGAACTTCTTGCGAATTGGGGCTTCTCAGTACTTGCTCTGCTTGGGGAAGGGTACTTCTGTCAATATGGCGGATTGTTTCAACGACCTTGCTCTTGGTGAGGTCCAGCCAATCAGCGAGTACTGTAGGTTCAACTTTTTCTCGCTTAGACCAATCAATAACGTACTGTTCCAAAGCAGACAGGACTATCTTCTGGTCGGCCTTCAGATTTATATTTCTCGGCTCTCTATATTTTGGTCCCTTCATCAGGAGTAATCTTAGGTCCTTATCACTCACCACATCAAGATCACCAGTCGCAACATATTTGCATGGTGTATAGATAAAGTTCGACGATTCACAATCACAACTATAGCCCTCCGACGTGTATAAGTTCCAGACAAACTCCTTGACAGCATTAGAGTAATTGAATATTTTGGTGGCTATAGATTTAGTATACTTATATGAAATGCAAGGAGGTTCTGTGAACTAAAAATAGTTTGGTACAGCGTTGCGTACCTCCGCATCATTGAGGATTCGAGGTAAATTAATAATGTCCAGTCCTTTATCTAAGTAGTTGGGTTCCAAGAAATTACAACACATATAAGTGAAGTGGGAAGAGGTGCCGACACATACTGACTGCGTCACATGGGCTTCACAAGGCCAGTCTTCCCCAGTTGCTATTCAAAGCACATGCCAAGTGTGAAGACAATGATATATGTGACCCCATATCTCAATTACTTTTTGTGTACCCTGTTCATGTAGCAACGGATGATCTTGACCACCTGGCTAGCACCGGCATAAGCGGTATTCGATACAAATCTAGAGAGCTATGATGGAAATGCTCTGACAACTCGTATACTGGTAATTGGTGAGCTGTTTCGCTGTGACAACTCGTACATTGGAGATTGGTGAGCTGTATCGTCGTCAAAGCCGATCATGGGATGTTTCGATTATGTTCACTGGACGATACAACCGAAAATACGCTATATCTTGACATACTTTAGTGATTTTGGGTGGTATTATATTTCCTGAAGACACAGATTGTTGTATATCTCTGGCTATATGATTTAAAGCTCTCAGCGGTAACGCATACAGAACTGTACGTAAGCTATGTGTTCTATTGGGTGTGTTAGTTAAACCCACTAAGTAATTTAAAGGGATATGATCGTGAATCATCGCACTGTTAACTAGTGGATATATTTGAACGGCGGTATGTTGACGAACCCACTGAAATTATCATTTAAACCATACGGAAACACTGACCCAAGCTCTAGCATCCAGAATAGTTCCCGCTCTCGGATTTTTCTCTCAAATCCAAAGGGAGAATCTTTGGTAGATGGATAGACGACGTCTATGATCTGGATACTAAAGTTGTCCCAGCCATGGTCGGGTCCAGCAAAATGAGCAATTGCTTTTTCCTAACGGATTTTCTGTGACCATTCACCCTAAGATGGAGTCTTTGGGTGGTCTTGCCAACATACTGTTGACCACACTTCTTACAGGAAACTAAATAGATATAGTTTGTAGTAGAACAACTAAGATCAACATAAGAGTTTACAGAATATGAGTTACCAGTGAACGCGGAACTAAATGACGCTGAAGTTTTAAAGAGTGGACACGTGAGATATCCACGGTGTCCACATATAGAAATCTTGAAATTATTACATGTAGAATTCGGTGCTAAACAATCATCAAGCGCAATGTTACAAGGTTTGATGTCGTGACCTTGCTTTGCGGTCAGAAATATATCTGTCATTTGGATTGAAAAAGATCTTAGTGCATTTCGAACTATTAGAGACTCGGCCGAGAAACCTGCACTAAGGTTCCTCGGGTCTGTCTTACTATATTTTCTTTCTGTTGTATCCATTAAAAGTGTTGGGTGTGCAGGGGTCCGGCCTCGGGGACAACATGTCCACCAGCAGAATCCAGGCATACACAGGTTAAAATTACAAGCGTCCGGTCCGTCATTCATAATTCAGCCGTCGCCCATTAGAGAATATCCGCGTCCATAATCCAAAGACCTATTCCATATTCCATATAACAGTATTAGCACCAAATTCAAAAAGACAATCATAGAATACATCAACATAGGCTTGTTTCCTGCAAGAGAGAAGCGGTCAACAGTTTTCAATGATGCCGGCAAGACATCATGATATTCCAAAAATATCAAATCCGTATCGCTGATCATTATTCTTAATCCATAATATTCGTTGTAAAGTCGTCATCTAAAGAATGATACTGGGCAATAAGAACATACAATATTTTGTGCTAATACTGTCAAAGCCCGTTCCTTCTCATTCACCAAACGCTATATAGACGATCTTCTCGCTGTGGATAATCGCTATATAAATGACGCAGTGTAGGATATATATCCACCTTCACTGGATTTGAAGGAAACTACAGATAGCCCTGTAGGCACATCATATTTAGATCTATATCTCTATAAAAATGAAGCGGGCATTCTCTCTCGTCGACTTTATGACAAAAGAGATGATTACAATTTCGACATCGTAAACTATCCCTTTCTGAATAGTAATATTCCATTGAGACCTGCATATCTCGCCTAGTAGCATTTGCTAGATCCTGTGTTAAATGTGACGATTTTAATCAACGTCACAAAACATTGTTGCAGGAACTTATAAAACAGGGCTATTCCAACAAGCGCCTCCACTCAAAGTTGATCAAATTTGGCGATACATATCGCATGCTGATAGGAAAATACGAGCGTAGCGTGCAAGATCTATGGCGTTACGTTTCGTAACTTGTGTCTAATTCCGCTTAACCTGGGGCTAGGTGCTGTATGAACCCATGTACTTAAAGATCCTCATGGTACTCATATGACCAGTCACAATCAAAGCGTGACTGAGATACATCATTCTTTAGATGACTTCACAACGAATATTATGGATTAAGAATACTGATCAGCGATACGGATTTGATATTTTTGGAACATCATGATGTCTTGCCGGCATCATTGAAAACTGTTGACCGCTTCTCTCTTGCAGGAAACAAACCTATGTTTATGTATACTATTATTGTCTTTTTGAATTAGGTGCTAATACTGTTATATGGAATATGGAATAGGTCTTTGGATTATGGACGCGGATATTCTCTAATGGACGACGGCTGAATTATGAATGACGAACTAGACGCTTGTAATTCCCTTGGATTAGGCAATAGGAACATACATACCGGTATGAGCATTCCCTTGGACTGGGGAATAAGAACATACATGAGCATACATGAGCATTCCCTTCAGTGATATATATACTTCAGAGGTTGGCAAATATTAATGGCTATGCTCAGCCTCTATTTATAACAACGAGGGGTTAACTGTGGGCTGCATTATGGGGTGACCGTCGTTTCACTTTCACCTGTGACGTCTTCACGCAAACTAGCCTCGCCAGGCTGGAGGCATGATGGAGATGTGTAGGTCACAAACTTCCATTGCAGTTTCTTTGATTGGTTATTATACTTGACTGAACCACAAATGGTCTGTGATGTATTTTAAAATATTTCTATAGTATTTGACTCAAAAATATATCAAAACCAACATTTCAAATTTTGATCGGAAAAAAGGAGTGAGTATGATTTAACGTAGTTTTCAACATTATTTCAGTCATATCGCGACGAATTAACGTAATGGTGTCAGGCGGGATGACCCTATCTCTAGCGGCCTTATCTCGAAAAAAATGATGCGGAATGTCTGCTGTTTTTTATATGTTTGAGCGGAAAGACCATGCTACCTAGTGTGGTAGTTCATTTGTGGCGGCGAATATTAGAGAATTATAGTTTCCTGAAGATGTGCTCAGCGAAGTTACTACATGTTAACTATGGGGATTATCTAGTGATTTGTGAGTGAAGTGGTTTCCTGAGAGTTTCCTGACCATTTTGTGCTCCAGCGACATCCTGTGTCTAGCCTTGTAGTATTTTGTGGGAATTTCCCAATTTCCACCAGACTCCGTCAGGATTATTACACCTTGACTAATTGAGGGTTATTGTGGGAGATAATCGCCACCCGTTGTAGTGCAGTAGCGCCGTCTTAGCTCAATGAAGTTGAAACGCAATTAAGAGTGAGATGCCCCCAAACACCTATACATATTCCACAGGCACCCTATACCTACGCGTATGGCTATCCTTTTGTCACAGGTTTGAATATGGATATGTCATGTATGTGAGAACCCCTAAAACAATAATTGGAGAGCGAAACGGCTATATCGAGAGATGCACGTCACACCACGGGTGCATTCCTCACTAATTTTTGACATGGGTTTCGCTCTTCGGTCAGAAAATCTTCAGCAAAAACATTGTATAAGTATATATATTCTGAATGTGCTTATTCGTGCAATTATTTATGTAGACAAGTCAGATACGGGAAGTGAAAAGCAAAGACGTGCGATCCCGATTAAACCTTCTTCAACGTTTCTGAAAAACTTCATAAAATGTATGAAAATGTGTCAAATTCGGCCCACCATCCAGAGAAAGCATCCGAAATGATTTTGTTGTTTACATAGTTAGGTGGACAGCCAGAAAAAAAGGTGATAACTATCACCCCGAAAAGGTGATGAGTTAGTGCCATCACCCTTTTTATGATCACCTTCAAAAATGATGGCCATCACCTCTGAAGTGTGATGAGCAATGATTGTAAATTTAGGTCATCAACTTTTAAGGGTGATGAGACAGCATCATCACCTTTAAAAGGTGATGGCCGTCACCATTTAAAGGTGATGGCTATAACTCATCACCTTTTAAAGGTGATGACCAGGCCTGATCACCATTAAAAGGTGATGGGCCATCACCTTTTTCTGGCTGTGTGTATCATGTTCAACGGCCATTTCAAAATGGTGAAAAAACAGGGCGCGACCTAATAGTTTCTTTTTTGTAAAATTTAATCGCCATAAAGGAGTCATCATTTTCGCGCCCCAAAAAATTGCGGCTTTTGGCCTGCCAAATAATCATCCCCGCGCATGGTTAGCTCTGTAGTAGCTCGTAGACGCGATTAGTCAGCAATTCTCATATGCCCATTTGAAGGAATGATCCAAACGGAATGGTTCCAGAGATATCAGTTAGCAAAAAGCGAAAAGGAAGCTGTCAAAAACGCCTTACTATGAAATCAGGAAGGGGTCACATTGTGCGAAACCGTGGCTAGTGTGGAGTACATCCTCTAGTCATGAAAGCACCCCGGTCTGACTGAGTGAGAGCTTTCATTGGATACACATATGACACTTTTGGCACAAATACTGCTCCTTACACCTCCATATACACCTACCCAAAAAGCGTCCATGCGGGCGGTGCCGAGTCAAAGTGACACTAAGACCATGACATCACTCCAATCTACATCTACAGAGCGAGATCTTTTCATGCATAGATACCACACTTTTCACCAAACAACACAAGCCTTTATAGCGAGTGTCCAAACAATGTCATAGCTTATGAAACGTTTTCGTGGAGAATGGATGTTTCAGATCCACAAGAGAGTACGCAATGTCCACAAGACAAACTGTCAGGCTACCGTGAACGCACTCGTGCACTGCTCTTGACCAACGAGGGAGTTCGATTCAACCTGTCACCTTGTCTGGATCGAGGAGGTCGGAAAGGACGACCTGTAATGACAACCAAAGCAAATTAATACAATACTGACATATAATTCTATGAGCAGGAATACAGGATTCAGATCGCGGTAGCGTACAACCCCTGAAAAGAAGATCCCTGATCTATGAATTGGATTTACCTGTATTCTTATAGTTATCTTTAACCGAAGTTCAATATAATACAGAAGATTATACAAATTATATATCCCTAGCTATATCGCAATCAGGTCTGGTCACAGCCACAGTCTGGTCACGACCGGTTCTCTTGTGGTTGGGCCCAGCTTCTATCTTCCTTCCCCAGGTCTTCGTGGTAGGGTTCAGCGTCTATCTTCCTTCCACAGGTCTACGTCCACTCCCGTATGGATGGACTCCTCGTCGTGTCTCGTCTTACACGACCTGGCCCTCCCGTAGTTAAGTCCGGCGTGTGTCTTCCTTCTCCCGGTCTTCTTCTTTCCTCGGACTGTATGGACTTCTCGTCGTCGTCGTGTCTCGTCTTACACGACTAGGCCCCTCCAAGCGTTGGTAACTGTCAATGGATGCGGCCGGCCTGGACACGTCAGTACTATCACAGTACAAAGGCTTCTACGGCACCGGCCCGTCTCTCTGTAACACCGCAGGACTAATCAACTGGGCTGACCACAGCAGCAGACGGCACCCCTCGTAGGAATAAACCCCCAGGCGACTCACTCCGCGGCCCGGCTCCAAGGACGAATCATCAAGGCTAGAATTCACGGCTACACGGTCCACATAGGATCTGGCGACATGAACGTCGATAACACACGGTGGATGAATAGGCACCTGGTCTAGTAACCCTCTTCTTCCACTACTGTATGGTCACCTGGTCCAGGAAACCTCTTCACATACTACTGTATGGTCACCTGGTCTATGAACCCTCTTCATATACTACTGTATGGTCATCCGCAATAGATGGGCATCTGGTCAAGGATTCCCCTTTTATATACTACTGTATGGGACAGTATTAATATATGATTGGCCGTGAATTATACAATGTATGTACAGGGTTGTGAGAGACTGTATGCTTATGGGGGCGTGAATGGATAATCGGTTATGGTACGATTCATTGAGTAGGTGTATATATATCAAGCTCTAGACCTAAGCCTATTGCTTGCGAGTGTTAGCGTGAATGTATCTCAACCCGTAGGTTGAGTGTTTAAGTACGTGTGTGCACGGATAATTGTTTATGTAGGATTTGTGTTTGATTTGGTTTAGCTGTACCCTCTTCACGGAGACGAGCATCTCCTACCGGCTACAACTTTATCGATACCATTAACCACAGTGCCGTACCCGCACGTCTATGCAGTACGGACGAGACAGGTAGAGATGCAGTTAAGGTATGGCCTCGCTGTCAACAATCACGCCGTTAGTTAGTTCCCAAAGCTAGACCTGCACGTCTGTGCAATACGGACGAGTCAGGTAGAGTTAGGAATAACCGTTAACGATAAGTGTCTATACTCTAATTTCCCAGTGCCGTACCCGCACAACTGTACAATACGGTTGAGTCCGGTAGAGATAGGCGTAGAGTAAACGCAGCCCGGACGTATGAATGTAAGTGTGTGTAAATGTATGCTATGAAATTCGGCGGCGGCTCTTCTCCAATTCGGCGGCCTGGCCGCGGCCCTTCTCCGGCCCGGTGGCGGCAATGTATAAGATTTCTTCTCCCCTGTAAATTGGAACGTCTTCTCGCCTCGGAGTTTCTGGTGGCCTGCCTCGTTTCAGCGGGAGTCTGTCTTATATAGGTGTACCGCTCTTCTGCGGATAAAGGTAGAAACAGAAGTCGACGATGCCAGCGCCCTCTTTATTGTCAACACACACCACTCCCCAATCAGATTATCTGGACTTCGCTGAGAAAATATGGCTATGGAGGAACAAACCATAATTCATAACGGACGTAACTGGTAATCTCAGCACGTCTTCCTAGCGAGTACGCATGTGAACGATGACCTCAAAGGTCAAATGTCAATTGTCACGAGGAAGGCAACTAGATCTAACGAGCGCACCCTGAGCTCTAACTGTGACGGTTTCGCGTCTCCCAGTGACGTTGTCACAGGTCCACTCACATGCAATCCACTCACAAGCCACTAATTCAACTTTCTATACTGCTCTCCTCATATTCGTCATTTTTTTAACTTTTAGCTATGGTGCTTTTCGTCGAGGAATATCAGGATGCGAGTCATTCCTTCATGTAAGAGATGTTGACAGGCATTTCTAGGTTCTACTCTTAAAGTTTTAATCGTATCCTCTTTTGAATATTTTGCTATGTCGGTTTAGTTGTTATGTCCTATTTTACTCTGATTGATAAGCCAGATTAAGTTGCTCCCGTTAGTTAAATGAAATGTCATTTCTAATTTCCTCTCTTTTAAATTTTTAACCATGACATATATGTCAGTTTGAGATTTCTCTCCAATTTTACTTCAAGATAAACGTGCCATATTGAGTAGTCCTCTAATTTTTTAATTGACGTATCTAACTTAGCTCATAATTCAATTGGGAAAATGAATTGACCTATCTGACATACGTATTTTAATATACGGCAGATATGCCACACTGAGTTGTCCCCCTTAGATGGCAGTTTGATATTTTTCTGCCATTAAGCCTTATTGATTTGCCCCCTTTTTCTCGAAGATTCAACCGTGCATTATTAGTCATGTCAGATACGCGAAAAACGCTGAATCATTCGCCACATCCAGTTGTTCCCCTTATTTAGGTAGAATGACTTTTTACCTGCGGCACGCAGGTCTACGGGAGGCTCGCGTTGTTGTTGTTGTTGTTGTTGTTGTTGTTGTTCTTGTTCTTGTGACTTTTTGAAATACGCATGCTAAATTCGGTGGAATGAATTATTCGCTTCGTTGATTTTCGTTCAGACTTCAATACTCTTAAGTCAACACACAACTTCAGTCGCTTGAAAGCTGTCGATCGACACATCAGTCATTGTCATCAGATATTACCATTTTCACTGAACAGTATGTCAGTGGTTCAGCTAGACCTATTTGCATGCAGTCATAGGCGACCATCTTTATAGTAAGTAGAAAAATAATTTCACTACTTCTAGTAATCATTTTATCTACCCAATCTAGATAAGTCACAAATTGGTGAAGAAGTAGACAAGTAACGCATTATCATTATGATTAACATTGAATAATACGTATCAAATTATAGATCATGCATCATAAAAACCATCCTCGCTAAAACCAGGGGTATCTCTATCTGTATGATAGATATAACCCCTGGTCCGCTTGGGCAATGTATCGCGATCAACGACACACAGCGGCATCTTGCAGATATTGACCAATCAGATCACTTAAGCACCGCGACCATGGCGACCGTGACAACATATCGAAAACACCATAGTAGATAGCTTGTGCGATACCCAGTGCAGAAGAACATACACCTTTTCAACAACCATGAACATTAATAAATATAAGGAAACATAGTTTAAAACAAAATCTATTTGAAGAGAAAATAAACTCATTCATCTCCATTCATCTACCATCAAACATCCAACAAGCCAGGCAAATGTAGAAAACACCGAAGCTTTAAAGGCGGTCAGTGTATCCGACCTCACCTTCCCACTGAAGGACTTGAATTGGGTTGAAACGCACGGATTTCTATAAAATTTCACTGGTCTATCCATTAATATTTTATTGTTATGCGTGCGCTTGGATTAAAAATTTTACATTCGGTATCAGCGAATAGTTTAGCAGCGAAAGTAAACCCAAACCGTATTTTACCACCAGCGCAGTTTTTCTAGGTCACGTAACTGGAGTGTGGGCGGAACGCGGTTTGCTATGCAAGTTGATCAAGGGTTCGCCTTTGGCTCACAAATAGAAACCGCGACGTGGTGAAGATGCATAAAAACAAGAGCAACAATTACGTTTCAGAAGTAAGGGAACAACAGTGAACTCACCAACTTTCGCCGAATAAAGATGTTTAACTTATAGAAATGACAATTTGGTATGATGTTTAACTTTACTCCCAAGCAATCCGCATAATTCGCATATTTGAAAATAATGTTTTGAAAGGAAGAATAATTTAACCCTCTATGGGAATCGAAACAATGACCCTCCAATCCCTGGAGATGCACTTACTGTGTTAGCTATACCGACTCATTGATATACTCAAAACTGACTTTATGCGCAACTGGTTTTATAATACAGAAATGACTATTTAATATTTAATGAGTTAGACAACCCTGTGAGCGAACAATACATCATAGTTGTACAGTTATATTGTTCACTTTCGGTTACAAGTATGAAATTTGGCACATAGCTATTTTGAATGATCCTCTTTCGGAACACAGCCTCTCTATCATTCTCGCAAGCCAGGGCCTTGCTTCGCTGGTATTGATATTCCCGTCCTCTTCGGCACTCAGAATCCCTTTAGATTAGCAAAATCACTCCCGTAAATTCAATACTTATGCGTCGTGTATCAGCAGACAATGGGCAGAAACATATTGCATTTGACATCATTCTCTCAAGTCAGAGCCCACTTCTGCTAGAATTTCCTGGTTCTACACTTCACAATTTACGTTACTTTGTCAATCAGATTTACGAATGGAATCACGTCATATATTAGCAGATACTGACCACAAAAGCGACCTTGATCTCGTCGCTAGGGCCTTGATTTCCTGGAGCGTTTTTTAGTTTGATTTTGATATTTAGATACCTTTCATATTGACTTTAACTTGGCAGTCATGTTCGTGAATGCAATAATTTGATGTACCAAAAGATAATAACGAGAATTCGACATCATTCTCTTAGTGAACTAGCTCTGAAATTTCGCACTTAAATCACCTTCGGAATGACTTAGTGACAAACATATTCGCGAACTGAGTATAGGAAGATATCCATAGATACTGACTAGAAATGTTTCTTATTTGCAGAATTTGATTTGTGAAAAAAAGAAATTAATAAAATTGGCAACCTTCGAAAAGGCTGGGCTGAACGTCTCAGATGAGATGATATTTCCTAAGAATGAAATAGCTAATCATGTATATAGAGTGCCAAGGTATTCAGTTTGCAGATGATAACACGCGTAAACGCGGAAACTTAATTAATTATTCTAATCGAATATCAAGACTCTCACAGGTCTCAATTTGAATAGAGAAAAGTGTCATTATGCCTCTTGGACAGTTCGATAAAGCCTTCAGCCCCATTCCATAGTTTCACAGATCAAAGTGATAGACCTGATACTAAATTCATTGAAAATTAACTTTGAAGGAAATATAAATTTTCCATTTTGCTCGGCAAAGTAAGGGAGAAGGGAGACTGAAGAGCGTAGATTTTCGCGCTATGACTAAATCCTTGAAATTTATTTGGATTTCCAAATATTTGAAAGCCTTTATGATTTGCAAAAATCAACGGCTGAAGCGAATGTTTTAAAACTTGGCTTACACGATACTTTTACCAAGACATTGTCAAAGCGATCATTGTGACGTCGTCTATCAATTCAGTGTAGACGGTGCGGACCAGTCAAAATCGTTGGATTTTGAACGGGGAATGGTATCAGACCTACAATTGCGGGTTAGAAGTTGAAAATTACTTGCCGTGGCATGAAAACACTGGCAGATGGCGCGTTTTTCCTACAATTACCACTACCTCCGCTGATATTCCTTTCACTGTATTATTGCCACTGCCGCAGGTTTTGACTACAATGTAGTCATTTCTCACTTGTTCAGCAATGTCAACGACGCTAATTTAGTATTTCTCCCAATTGATGCGAAACAGACAAGCCATAATGAGTAGTTCCACTTGAGTAGATAAAGTAGCATTTTCAAAGATTCAATCTTGGAGTTTTAGTTATGATAGATTTTCCTCCCATTTCCCCTATTTTGAATATTTTGATATGGCAGATATGTCATTTTGGTCTTCTTTTCGTATTTTACCTTTCAAGTGATATGACATGTTGAGTTGTTCACCTTCGTTAAGTGGAATGTAAATTCTAATTGTGTCTCTCTTGAATTTTTAGCCATGTCAGATAAGTCAATTTGGCAATTCTCTTCCATTTCTTTTCGAGAGAGCCGAACCATATCCAGCAGTTCGCCACGGGTAGGTTTATTGTAATTTTCTCTTGAAAAGGACGTGTCAGCTTTACCTGGGAAAAAACCCTCTTGCTGTCACGTTTGTAAAGCGAAAAAATTATTTCTCCATATCAGCATGAAAAGTTGTGTTTCATACATATAAAATACCGAAATTTTACACTGAAAACTCTCACAGCCAATGGTGACGTAAAACGGCGCCGATGAACGTTGGAAAATGGGCGATTGGTCGTTTTTATATTTTCTGAATACATTTTCACAGGGAATTCCCTTTATATACAAAATATGACACCTCCAACCAAAATCTAATTCCATGTTCTCAATTTTATCAAATATATCACAAACATATATTGAAATATCATTTTGGTTGAAGGTGTCATATTTTCATGAAATTTAAAATAAGATTTGTTTTCTCTGTTAACTTGGAAGACGGCGTTATATTGGCATTGTAAAAGTGTTTGATGTTGCATAGCTTCTTGGCCGTGTGGTTAGAGCGCTTGGTTGTGAATGAACAATGCTGTCAATTTTGAGTTCGAATCACAATTTCGTCAATTTTTTTTTTTATTATCCATATATAGCTGAATGACTCCTGAAGAAATATTTCTGGAGTAAAATAATAAAAAATATATTTTACAATTAATATTTTGTAAGTAGAAAATCCCCAAAGCTGTTCTGTTTCCTTCACAACTTGTACTTCCGCTTGCAGTACAACGTATCACCCGAAACAGATAGGCCTAAATATTTTTGTCATCAATGCGTACGATATTTAATTCATGGATGTGCGTATATAGTAGAAAAGTAACATAGCAATGGCAAAGATGAACAGAATTGTGTCACTCAGCCTTACATGAAGGACCTGTTCCTGACGAGCGCATGGCACACTCAACTCTGTATAATAATAGAAGTGGGGATGACCGGCCTTTATTACTTGAATACGTCATTCGTATAGCACAAATCGAAGAAAGCTGTCAAGAGGGTTTTTTCTCGGGTAAAGCTGACATGTTCTTTAGCCATGTCAGTTACGCCAGTTTGATTTTCCATTTTCTTTATTTGAATACCAGGTATATTGTTATGTCAGATAGAACGGTTTTGGTTTCTTCTCTTACTTACTCTGTAAGGGATACACCACATTGAGTTCTCAACCACATGTGGATGGAATGTCATTTCTAATGTTATCTCCTTTGAATATTCAGTCATGTCAGATACGCCATTTTTATATTTTTCTCCCAGTTTGCTTCGAGACAGACTGGCCATATTGAGCAGCTACCTTTGGTATGTGTCCTCCCAAGATAGTGATGTCAGATAGGTAGGTTTGATATGTCTCTCCAATTGTGCCTTGAGATAGTCAACCCTCAAGGGATAGTTCTCCTTGAGGAGATATGTCATTTTCTATTTTGAGTTTTAGGTCATATACACCAGTGCGATTTACTTCTCATTTCGCCCTAAACAACTACACGTGGTAAAACAAACTGTACTCTTAATTAACGCACACGCTTGTTTGACCAAAAGTTATATGTAACTGGTATGTGTCTAACATGGCAGTGTGACTAACGTCACAGGACCTACGAATTAGGGTAGGCATTAGGACTTCGACGCGCACTGAACTCTTGGAAATCCCCCGTCCCAAGTTGAAATCCTGCCTATATTAATATGGGCACAGCCCAAGTCAGAATCACCAGTGATTTTCATCAAAAATCACCAGAATTTTTTATCAAAAATAGGTCAGCTCAGAACTCAGAAGTTCATGCAAAAAAATCAAGGTTCTAATTTCAACGGTTCTCCTTATTTTGCCGACGAAAGGATTCGGATGGACTCACTAACTCACTCACTAACTACCGGACAATTTGCAGATGGTGACAAAAGCTATATGTAACTGGTATGTGCCTAATAATTCAGAGGAGAGAAAAGTGATCACCGTCGAATTGGAGCGAAATACTAAACTGACATATCTGACATGACTATCTTGGGAAATGACAATCTATCTACAGTAGTATGTAAAGGACGGCATAGACTAATGGCTCGTCACTGCGCATGCGCAAGTATGAAAAATGGGGCGGTCATAGGACGGTGTGCGCAGGAGTGTTCTGCGCAAGTATGACGTCATTTCTGGCTGCGTTAATCGGGCGTAACCTTGGGGGGATGTATTCCTCCGTGGTGATGCGGTCTGGCGGTGATGCGGTCTGCCTCCGCCGACAGAAAGTAGTCCCAAATACGTGAGTTTTCGTGAGAATGTTCGGCAATCTTCAGGGGCGAGAGGGGTCCCTAATGGACTGATTGGGTCGAGTGAGGTGTCAAAGTGAAGCGCTCCTCCAGGGCCATTCAGGATTTGTTCCGAAACTATGAAAAGCGGAACACGGACTTTACCCCTACAATAGAAGGAAACTCCTATCAACCCTATCCCAAAGAGCTAGTATCGGTCCCCTGGGCTTATCGGGGACTGGGTGCGGGGTGGGTGTATGTAAACGTTTCTCCAGAAAAAATATAAAAAGCGGAACACGGACTTTACCCCTACAATAGGGGAAAACTCCTATCAACCCTGTCTAGTGGGGGCTAATATCGGTCTCCGGGCTTATCGGGGCCTGTGCATGGGTGGGTGCATGTAAAATTAGGGTACTCATCTTACATCCGGGTTTCCCAGTGGGTTTTTTCCATGTAGGTTACTGCGCAGGTCACGTGGTTTGGTGGGTCTGCGCAAATGTGTGACGTCACTTCCGGTTTTCAGAATGACCCCAAAAAACTACCTCAGAACACAGAAGAGTTTAAATTTTTCCTTAGACCTTAAACGTATGGTCCGGATTTTCCATCCGGGTATTCACCGGCCCGGCCCGACCGCACGCCTGCGCGGATTATCCGGCCGCACGCGCGAGCGCGCGGGTTATCCGGAAGTGCGCGGCTGTATTTCGGGTCAAAAGGTCAAAGGTCACATCCAGGTCAAAAGATCAAAGGTCCCCCTTCCGACAATGTTCGGCCCTCTCCGCGCCATTAGATAGCCCTTATCCACCCTCCCGAAGCACCCATGGAATGCACAGGGTCCCCGAAAATATCGCCAGCACTATGCCCATGTTAAATGACCAGTGGGGAACCCTCAGTTTTCCCCAAAACCGTATTGGCACGAAAAAATACATGAAACCATGGAACTTATAGTAATAAACTTAATCTATAAGTGTTGGACGAGTCTCCACTCGCCGTCTTCCTGGTCTTTACCCGCACCTCGAACCTCTATAGTTTTTTTCACTCCACCTGTTGCTCTTGTAACTTGTAACCAGACGCTTGTAATTGTAACTCCTCATGAAAAATTTTGTGCTGGAATGCCCGCTCTTAACCTAGACCAAAACATGTACTTGATCTGTGGGCTGATTTCATTGGCTCTTTATTTTACTGCAGTGCTCTTGCATTGTTTTCTGGACATTGATTGGTTACATTTGGCCCCATCCTAGGCCACTGATTGGCTACTTTCTCAACGGTGTTCAAAGCCAGTTTGACCGAATCTCCACATGTCTGTTATAGCCTCCATGCATTATGCTCATATAGAAAACAAACAAGACAAGGTCTTTTTGTTGAGATCTCATTTTGTTTTTTATTCAATAATAAATAACAACAACGTGAGAACAACCACCTGAAAACTGAAGCCCAGAACAGGGGGCTTGTACATTGAAATCGATAGAACTTAAGCCCAGAACAGGGGGCTTGTACATTGAAATGATGGGCGGCCCAGTCATATACGAGTACATCTCGGCCCTCGACCTTGGGGTACTCGTCAGACATCTGTACGATGGTAGATAAGGTTCTTCCCCGGCATCGATGGTACAGGTAAAACAAGCAATATTGTCCGCTCACGCTACTGGTCAGGATTTGCAACGTTTGACTGTTCCAACACCACGTTTCTGTGCCTTGATCCATGAAGTCTGTTAAATCGGAATGGAGGGGTGGCAGGCCGTACGGGTCAAAGTATTCGCCCTGCTGTTCTGTCAAGTACGCGCCCACCCATTGTTCACCGGGCCGATCCATCGGGTCCGTGTTGAGAACGTAAGCAGCAGGATACATACGGCCTAATGGGAACACATCTCGGGCGAACACCCCTTGAAAGACCATACGTGTCCCTGGGTCATTCTCCAGCACGGTGGTTATCTGGTCTGTATCCATGTTAGGTGGCAAAGTCACACATGACGTTGCGCGCCTTGTCCACTTGAATGATGTTGTCAAACTCGGCGTAGCAGATCACATTGACGGTGGTCCCGAGGGCTCGTGCAAAGTGGATTTCCAACCGTAAATTGCCTTGCTTGGCGAGGGCCAGCTGATGGCCGTTCTCTAAGGTGGGGGTCAGATCGAAACAGAACAACGTGTATCCGTTCGCGTAGTCCTCCCGGCTGATCATATTCCCTTCGTCCTGGTTGATTTGATCGGTGGCTGTAAACAGGCTCTGATAGGCTCGAATGAAATTCGCGCGCTTAAAGTTCGGTGTTAAGGTCGTGGCTGGGACCTGTTGTCCATCCACATGCAGGGCCACAAAATTGATGCCGAAATGTTTAAAGTCAAACGGGTTCTCTGGGTAGGCTCCGCTGAAACTGGTATTTTCCACACAGGCCAGGATCAATCGCTTGGGTTGTTCCCCCAGGAACAGGTTTTCTTTGTTGGCGCTCATATTTCCAGCCGAGACAGAGAACACTTTGGTTTGCACACGTCGGATAGGGTACTGGGCTGGTTTTGTTTCCAAGGCTGTGATGTGTCCCAATTGAACGGCTGGATTCGGTTTCACTTTTCGGACATACAGGACTGCGTCTTGGATGACAATCTTATAGTCAGCAGCATGCCCCTCTACGTTAGTGGCCATCAAGGCGAAGGTCGGAGGCGCTCGTATCAGTCGGATTTTGATGGGGATCTTGTTCAAGAGGTACCGGTCTTGCATGAAAATGTCTGCGTGCAGTCGACCCATGAGATCCACCGAGACGCCGTTCGCAGTGAACGCCTTCCGTTTGTTATATCTCGCATTGTCGTTCTCTGCGCCTATGTGCTCGGCTGTGCCCTGGTAGAATAAAGCGGCTGTCAGCTGAGATTTTTTAGCCTCTCGTCCATACGACAACAGCTTCTCGATGTAGGCTGGATAGGGGTACGTGTTGGTCGAGTTACTGATGAGTTGAAACATAGAGTGCAGCCAGAGATTCGTCGGGCCCACCGTTGCTTGGTCGACGATTCTGGAGCCATCCCCTTTGACGACCTTGGCTTTCACATACAAGTATGTATGGGCTAAATCCACATAGGCCGTATCCGCATTACTGATGGTGAACTCGATGGGTCCTGCTTCGTTGATGCTGGAGAGCGGGAGATGCTCCACTCAAAATCCTTGTTCGGCATTGGTCTGCGTGGGCGGGACGGTCCACAAATCAAATTCACTGTTGGTGGAGGGGCAGGACTGCGTGGATTAAAGACATGTTCAAGAAACGATATCCTGGGTCTTCGATGTGCGTCGTCGCTGGGTCGGTCGTCGACTGGTGCGTGGTCTCGGTGGTGTAGGTCTTTTATTCCCTAGGGTGTGTTGTGCTTTGGCGACCAAAACAACTCCTGCTTCTTTGGCCCGCCGTTTCATGGCTTCTTTGGGTGCCGTACCCCCAAAGACATCACCGGCGACTTGCAGTCCACTGCGTACCGCTTGTTTGCCGATTGCTTTAACCCCACGCGTCACCGTGAGCAGGAACGTTTTGACGATGCTCCCGAGTATGTTCTCCAGCCCATGTCCTCGTTGCATGCGTGCACCTTCAAATACTGGAAGGCCTCTTCCGGCCTGTTGGGCATAATAGTCCATATAGCTGCGTGCATTGCACTCGTAAGGTACTTTCATTATACAAAGTTGCGGTTGTGGTAATTGGGTCACGTACTTGGCCAAGGTGTTGTCAGGAAACACATCCAGCGAACTGTTACTGGGTAGGGTGAGGTAAAACATGGCGACTGAGCTGTCTTGCTGCTGCTGTTGTTTTTAATAGGAGTGAAAAGAAGGTGTCCGTTGTTGTGGTGTTTTGGGGGATGACTCCGGTTCCCACTCGACTTCCCAAGAAGGTAGTGGGCCATTCGGCGATTGCTGGGTTCGCTGCATCCAGGACCAGCGCTGGGGGTTCTCCGCCAATTCCTGTGGTACGTGCATGTCTTTCAAGCCTTGAGCGAAGACCTCCCATCCTCGAGGATCCGTTTGCGACCTGCGTTGACGCATCAGGTCATTCACTAAATCCGACATGTGGGTACCGTGGACCACCTGATTCTGTACCAGTAGTTCGCCTTTATCATTTCAAGTCATGTTAGGATTCTGTTTCATCCGTTGTAATACCAGGCCAGCTTGTTTCTTGAACGATGCAGGTACACTCTTTAGGATTTCATCTTCCACCCACTGTGGGGCTGTGGGGCTGTGGGTGGTACCCCTGGTAATGGCGGCTGTTGGAGCGGTGCTGAGGCCGACGGTGTGTCGCGTAGTGGTGGTGGTGGTGGTGGTGCTGGGGTAGACAGGGTTTTATATTGGTCCATGAACGTCATGTACCGTTGAAGCGTCTCATTGTACCGTTGTACTTTCTCACTGTCGCTTAACCCCGGTCTTTGTAAGATCTGTTGCATCTCTTCATCGAGGGTGTTTATGGCCTTCACCGTAGGTGGGACAGGGTAGGGCGATTGGAGGTTTTGAAGGAGCCGTGGTTCGACGAGGACCATTTTTTTCGTGTGGTTCATTGTCGGCCGAAGAGTCCATCCAATACTGGACCCAACACGGAAGCAGCCAACGGTGCTAAGATGGCCCCGAGAAAGCCGCCTTTCTGTAACACCTTTTCCTTATGTGTTTCAGAGACTCGCTTCTGGACTAGGGTTCGGAGACCTGTCTTATGCTTGGTCAACTCGGTCTTCTGAGCCGGAGTCAGTGGTACGTTGACTTTTAACTGGTTGTACCCAATCTCGCACAGACAGCGTACAAGGTCAGGGTCCGCACCGCGTACAATGGTTCGGACCAACTCGGGTGGAGCCGTCTTCAATACACGGAGCTTCGGAGCGTGCTTCCGTACTCTCGCAGACATCATGCACAACTAATGCTAGAACCCTCAACTCTGCTCTTTTTATCTACCTACCTCCTGAATATTGAACAGAGACAAAAACAACCATGAGGTGGTATTAAGTCTTTTTATCATCCCCATCATCAAACACACACACCCCAGCTGGGGGAGCCACTGTGGGTGTGTTTACATTATTTTTGCGTGTAAACGTGGTGGGTCTCTTCGGGAAAGATTCCGGTCCGTAGTCGAAGGTGATCGGCGGCGGCTTGCTTGAGGTCGAAGAGCATATACCAGGGCTGAGGGGTTGTCGCATCTTTAAAGGCTTCCAACGCAAACGGTGTGCGGCCGGTGTGCGGCCGGTGTCGCCAGGTGCAGCAGTTGAGTGGCATCTCTCGGGTGTTTGAAGACCACCAGGTAGTGGGCGTTTAAGCTGATGTTCCGATGTTCTTTGTTTTTACTGAACAGATTCTGCACAATGTAGATGATGCTGAGCCGTCGATGATGGCTGCCTCTGGTAAAGAGTTGGGTGACGCGCGCATCCGTCTCCGCCGTGAGATCATTCAGAACCACCAAGGTGTCGGGTTCCAAATCGGCCAGGTTCCACGAACGTGATGTGGGGCATTGCTGCATACGCTGCCTGCCATTCTCCGTAACGCCACACGACTCGGGCAATGGGTGGGATGATCATGCTATCGGCGTGTTGAAGGAGCTTCCTGATGAAGTGCGTTTTGCCGGAGCCCGTCGGTCCTGCGATGACGCAAATGAAGGGATGCTGCCACCGAGGGTCCATGGTTGGAGGTGTATCCGCTGTCGTGGTAACCCGCTCTTGTAAATTTGGTACGAGTGAACCGGAGTGGTGGTGGGTACAACGTCGGTCGTCGTTGTCGATGGGCGTTCACTGTGGGTGATGAAATCCGGGAGGTTTTGAGACGTAGTGAGTGTACTTGGTGTAGGGCTCGATGTGGACTGTATACTCGATGTGGAGCTCGATGTGGCTTGTACACGTGGTGTGGTGGTGGTGATGACTGGGCTCATTTCGATCACGGGGTTGACTGGTGTAGAGACGATCTGTAGACTGGTTTGACTGCCACTCACAGCTGGAGTTCTAAGTTGGTTAAGTAGAGTGCTGAGATAGGCTATGTCGTAAAATACACCTCCGTACAACACACTCAGCAGGGTTAGCAATATCACCACAAAACCCACTTGCGCTTTGCGCGTTTTGGGAGACGCTGTGTTCTGAGGCAGCTGCTGTTTGTCCATAGCACCGTGGTCGAACGTTGAATGAAGGATGACGGCGGTGGTGTCTGGTTTTGTGGTCGTTTCACCTGGTTGACCGCGACCCAGGAATTGAAGGAACTGAGCCAGCCTTGCCATTGGACGAAATGAAACAGTTTGCCACGTCGACGTTCCATTTTCAAAATCTGCTCCACCATGTAGTAGTCTTGCTTTGTTTTTACGACAGGCTGTAATTCCATCTCGTAAAACGTCCCTAGCAACGGTTCCCCTTGAAGACCTTCCAGTTCATAGACTCGCTGTTGTCGGGGTAGGCGCCGTTTAATCAGGAAGTGCTGATCGCTCCAGTTGGGCAAGTAACTTTTCTCAAATTGACCTTTGACATTACTGATCCGTACAGGGTCCCCGACCTTGAACACCTCCTTCAGCGTTCGCTGCGATTGCCTGGGGTACGAGATACGCCGGACTTGGGCTTCATTGCGTTGGGTCACGGTAAGGGGCGCTCTCTCTATACTCCGGTGATAGGCTCGATTGTAACCACTCACAAGTTTCGGGAGAACATCGATGTACCGCCTTGTATTCTTATAGGTGAAATATTTATACATGCGACCTTTGAATGTCCTGTTGAACCTTTCCACCACGGAAGCCTTGGTCTCGTTGTACGTATGGAAGAAAAACACCTTCTGGGCTTTCAGAAACTGTTGGAACGGTCTGTTGAGGAATTTCGTGCCTTCGTCGGTTTGCAAATACAAGGGTTTGCGCCCGGTCTTGAAGATGTCCTTGAACGCCGCTATGAGATTCGCCCCCGTTTTTGTACGGATGGGTACCACCCACGCATACTTCGACAGGATATCGATGCACGTCAAGATATACCGATTTCCATCGTTGTGTTTGGCAAAGGCGCTCATATCGACCAAATCCGCTTGCCATTGGGCATCTAGTCCTCCCACTATGACCCGGTTCCGTAGAAAATGGCGACGGGCAGCTCGATGTAAAGTATAGGTGTCTTGTTTTCTTAACCAATCTCGGACTTGGGCACGTTGTATCCCCTGGGGTTTGGCCGCTCGATAGAGAGCCGTCAATGCTGGTCCACGATAAGCACCACTTTCTCGAAGACTATCCACAGTCTAGGGTGAAGCCTCGCGTATGGTCTTGGTAACGGCCCAGGCGTGGAGAGAAGGGTCCACGGTGTACGTAGATGGCATTGTCTATGTGGATGAGGTTTCCGTCGAGCTCACCGCTCAACACCCGTTTAAATTTGATCCAGCTGTCACGGTATAGCGTAACCGTATTCGAGACGGTCTCAGCGCGCGACCAGCAAACAGCTCCACGGTCTTCAACGATGGTGACTTTATCTTCATAGACGTGTAACCCCACCTGGGGTGTAAGGGGAAGGATGGCTCGTAGGACTGGTGACATGGTTGACCCAATGACGAACGATGAATGACACACACTCAGACTGTCTCTCGTATTTATGGTTAGGTCCCTCGGTGGACATAGTTAACCTAATGACGAAAGGTGAATGACGCACACTGTGACTGACCCTCGTATATATCGGTTGCACATAAGCGCATCTGTGGAGGCTCTGAAGAGCCATTCTTTTTCTGTCGCTGTCGTTGTCATTGCCACAGCGTCAGGGTCAATATGGCAAAGACCATTACTAGGCCAACGAACCGTCGCTGGTTCCAGCGTGAGCGCTCGTGGTCCATAGTCCGGGCATCAAGGATGGCTGTCATATTCCAGTAGTGGTGAGTGATAGCACACCTCTCCATCGAGTGCACTCTGTCGAGGACCGCTTCTGTGAACTCTTTCAGGATCTGGCGTCGCCCCTCGTTGTCGTCGCCATCTGCAAACATGGACCGAACCACTGCTCGGTAACCCGTGAGTGAATTAACCACGGTCGCATGCTGTAAAATGCGAGTCGCATAGGGATGGATGTCCATCATGATTCTGCAACCGTAGGAATGTGGGTGTGGGATCCAGAGGGACGTGTTTTATAGACCATGTCACACATGCGCACCTATACATAGCTCTACGGGTGTAGTCCGTGAGACGTACTATTCTGATTGGTTAGTCCAAAAAGAGAGCAACAACAACAAAGATTACAGGTCAATCCTTGTATTGGCCTCTCCATCACAGCACATCCACGCTGGAGGAACCGCTATGGGTGTGTTCACGGGACAGTAAACATGGAAAAACCCGGATGTAAGATGAGTACCCGGATGTACAATCCACTGCCCACACACACACACACACACATACACACACACACACGCGCGCGCGCGCAATGTGGTTCAGTCGTACATCTCGGTCTTCGAGTTGGAGGTAGATGAACTGAGTGTGCTATAAATAGATCACCAGCAAGCGTGCTATAAAATGGAAGCGGCCTGGCCGTTTCATCCGACACTCTGTCAACCACCAAGATGTTCACTTGCACAACTTGCCAGAAGCGGTTTACTCGCCTAGAAGATTTGCGACGGCACGATTGCTCCATCCACAACAGCGCACGGTATACTTGTATAACCTGCGCACGGTCATTCAATCGGGAAGATCATTAACTGCGCCACGAACGCCCATTCCACGAGGGGACGACGGAACAATGTAATGAATGTGGTCAACTCTTCAAACGACCCAGTCAGTTAAGACGGCATCAGCGTTTGATTCATACCCCATCTCTACGGTTTGGGCGATAACTTCCCACTAAAGAGGCACCCAGGAGGGTCAGACCCAGTGAAGATGAGCCCGGGGAGACGAATGTCACTGGTGATGCGATCACAGAGAGGCCGCCTATACCCACAGTTCAGAAGAGCCTAGATATCCAGCCAGTCCCTAGCATTACTGTTGCCAGTCATACGCCTGACGACATCGAACATTTTCTGGAAGATGCACTGGATGTTCCTAGCGATCTGTTACAGGACGCCCATCCAGTGAGTGACATCTATCGGCGCCAATGGCCCATGATACGGCACTGTTTTCACCGTGATCGCCCTATTCCAGATATCTACAATTTCTCACTGACCGACCTCACCCGTCTTCGCAGCTACGTGGAAGCCATTTTCAATGACCAAGCTACAGTCTTCAAATTGAATGTCGCATCCGGGTACATCTTACGTCACAAAGAGACAGACCAGTTACGGTATTATTATGCCAGTAATAACAGGCATGTGTTTGATCAGCCGTTCACCATCATTAACCGGGCGTCGCTAGAGACGATGCTGGGGGAACTGGACCCCGTGGATCCCTTGAGATGGGCACATCGTCAACGCTCCAACACACAATGGGTCGTAGAGAGGGTCACCAATGTTGCGTTCTTCGTTACCAAGCTCACCGACCACCCCCATCGGCTGAATGCGTCACCCTTGCACTGATGAATAGCATAACATGCCGTATATACTCTCTATGTCTACATGCTGATCGTTGACTTGAGCTCAGTAAACACTTGTACCTAATGTGACGGTGCGTTAAATAATAAAACATGGTGTTTGATATTTGAATTTGTTTTGCTATGAACATAATAAACATACCCAGGGCGGCTCCCCCAGCCTGGGTATGATGTAACATTGGGGATAATGAACTGTATAAACATTGCTGAACTTGCTGAAATATATACCCCGATGTGATATAGTGCCCTTGCACACTTCCGGATGGCCCGCGCGCGCGCGCGTGCGGCCGGATAACCCGCGCAGGCGTGCGGTCGAGCCGGGCCGGGTCGGGAAATACCCGGATGGAAAATCCGGACCATACGTCTAAGGTCTAAGGAAAAATTGGAACTCGTCTGTGTTCGGAGGTAGTTTTTTTTGGGGTCATCCTGAAAACCGGAAATGGCGTCACACATTTGCGCAGACCCACCAACCCACGTGACCTGCGCAGTAACCTACATGGAAAAAACCCACTGGGAAACCCGGATATAATATGAGTACCCTAATTTTACATGCACCCATCCATGCACAGGCCCCGATAAGCCCGGAGACCCATATTAGCCCCCACTAGACAGGGTTGATAGGAGTTTTCCTCTATTGTAGGGGTAAAGTCCGTGTTCCGCTTTTCATATTTTCGGAAAAAATCCTCATTTTACATGCACCCACCCATGACTGATTGGCCCTGGCACCTCACTCGACCCAATCAGTCCATTAGGGACCCCTCTCGCCCCTGAAGATTGCCGAACATTCTCACGAAAACCCACGTATTTGGGACTATTTTCTGTTCGCGGAGGCAGACCGCATCACCGCCAGACCGCATCACCACGGAGGAATACATCCCCCCAAGGTTACGCCCGGTTCACGCAAACCGGAAGTGACGTCTTACTTGCGCAGAACACTCTTGCGCACACCGCCCCACGACCGCCCCATTTTTCATACTTGCGCATGTGCAGTGACAAGCCATTAGTCTGTACCGTCCTTTACATTCTACTATCTACCCAAATTCGGATACTCAAAGAATCGCTCGTCTGTCTCAAGAGTGAATCTTGGGCAATTACATTTTATCTACACAAAACGAATTGCTCTCAAAACTGTTGGGAAATTACATTTTATCCACAGACAGGCCTCGTGAACTACTCAGTGTGGGCTGTATGTCTCGAGAGAAATGCAAAACTAATATATCTGACAAGGCTAAACATTTCAAAGGAGAGAAAACTATAAACGATATTCCGTCTAACTTGAGGAGGTCATATCAGTGTGGAGGGAAAATGGGAAGAAAATCAAACTGGCGTATCAGCCCTGAATAAAATGAAAGAATCTTGGGAAATCTTTTACCCAAGGCGGACTACTAAATGTGGCCTGTCTGTTTGACAGTGATGTCAAGCTGACATACATGGCTAAAACTTTCAAAGGAGAGAAAACTAGAAATGGCATTCAGTCTAACCAAATGTGACCATGCAGTCAACATGGCGTATCCCTTTCAGAAGAGAATATTTGCCAAACCATGCATTTAAAAGTGAGCTGATGAGAGAGAAATCGAACCGGCATATCGGACCTGAATAAAAATCCAAAAGCGAATCTTGCGAAATCATATTCTATCTACCCAAGGTAGAATCTTAGCATGGAATTTCGGCCCCAAAGTAAACTAAAATATATAAGTCCGATACTTGAATCGGCTAAAAATTCAGTGGAGTTGAGGTGAAAATGATATTCTGTCTATGAAAGGAATGATGTATAGCCTTTGCAGAGTACAATAGAAAAGGGAAGCCAAACTGACTTATCTGACATATATCAATATTCAAAAGAGGGAAAATGGGAGGTAGATCAAACTGGCGTATCTGACATAACTAAAATTCAAGACTGAATCTAGGAAATGGCGGTCAAGTGCGCTACTTGAGGGTTTTAAAGTGACATATCTGCCATGCTGGAAAACGGTAGTCGACTATCGAACAACTACCACTCTAGTCTCTGAGTGATGATCTTTTTCGACAAATCACGATGATATGATATCGTGATTCCTTTCAGAATTGACCGGGATGAGCTTCAGGTAATGTACAGATTTGATAAATACGAAATTACAACGCATGTTGTCAAATGCGAACGCACTTTGTCAAAATTCACTAGTGATATTAAATAAGGACAATGAATGCACTCAGAATGAGCCCAGAATGACCAGCTATTATGTTTGGGAATCTGTCGCAATACTACATGCTCCGTTGTGAGTTACATTTAATAGTTCAATAGGAGGGACTTAAAGGCCTTGGGAACGATCTGGTATATTTCGAGTTTATTTCGGCAGGCGGTTAGGTTCTCTATCATGACGAAAACAATTTGCCGGTCTAACATAGGTTTTATAATCGGGAATGTCCAATGAATGATTCCAACCTATTTGCAGCTTGTACTCTATGACGGTACGTTTCGTAACTTATGTCTATAAGTTCGCTTAACATAAAGACGGACTAGACGCTAGTATCTCTAGATTTATCAAAAGTGTTGTTTTTTTCTCTCTCTTCTGATTGGATTGCAATTGTATCGTGCTGACTTGCTAAACATGATAGCATTGAAAGTTCTTGACCAATTTTATATTACAATGAATAAACTTGTGTTCATTAGAATTCTTATTCCACCACTGCTGTAACTTTGCATCCAATAATATCAATTCTTATACCATCCCTGCTCTGACTTTGATTACAATTGTGTAAATGTCTAGGCCGTTTCTTACTATACGGTTAGTGATTGGTGATCAACTGGAGAACTGAACAGTACCACAAGGGAACCGTGCAGTCGCCAAGAGTTACTAGGTAAACAGAAATGGGATGGTAGCCTTTCAGTAACTGAGCCGTAACCAATCAAGGTACTGATATGTTAATGCATTGCTACCAATATGTAACAAATTGAGTATGCAACATAGCGGTAACTTGTTGGTAACTGATTGGTAAGTGCTTGGTATCCAATCAGTAGATAATTTATAGGATCAAATGGATGATCAATCAGTATCCGATTGGTTACTTGGTGGTATTGATCATTTAAAAACTGAACGGTACTGCAGGGGGACTTTTCCTACCAGTACCAATCTGTACTCCACCAACCAGATACTGAGTGGTAATGGTTGGTAGTGGCTTGCCTGTGTAGAGTATATTCTTATTCCACTGCTGCAGTGAATTTTATTCAACCCCTCCTGTAGCTTTGCTTCCAACAGTGTCAATTCTTATTCCATATTTTCTGTATTGCTTCAGATTGTGTGAATTGTTATTGCATCCCAGCGATAACTGCTTCCTATATCAATAATGTTACTTCTTATGACACCATTGCTGTAAACTTACATTAGTGTCAATTCATATTCCACCCTTGTTGTAGCGTTGCTTTAAAAAATATCAATTCATATTCCCCCTCCAACAGCTTTGCTTCAAATTGTGTCAATTTTTTCATCCCTATGTTACTTTGTTTTCAATAGTGGCAATTGTTATTCAGCCCCTGCTGTAACCTTGCTTCCAATAGTGTCAATTTTTATTCTAGCCATGCTGCAACTCTGCTTCCAACTGTATCATTCCAGTTGTATCATTCTAATTGTATCATTCCAGTCCTGCAATAACTTCCAATAATCTCGTATTCATGAACGAGATAATTCTACCGTATCAACAATTTCCTACTGAACGTGGAATCTGAGGACTTGTTCATAAAAGACACGGAATTTGAATAATATATTGCTAAAATAGATACAAAATCGCTACAATTTCTACAATCTTTACTAATTGCTACAATAGACATGGACACTGCTATCTCTATTGTTATAACAGACACGGAATTTGAGGACTCAATTGCTATAATAGACATAGAAGTTGAGGATTCAATTGGTATAATAGAACCGGACTCTGAGGACTCCACGGCTAAAATATACACGGACCTGAGGACTCAATTGAGATAATAGACACGGAGTCCGAGAACATTGTTATAGAAGACGGGGAATTTAATGACTCAGTTGCTATAATAAACAATAGGGAATTGTTCTTATGAGCGACCGGAACGACTTCCAGTCTTTCATAAAAATTTGTGTGGTTATACATGGAGGAAGAGTTCACTCACCCGTGTAATGATGAGGTCGAACGTTACGGTCATATGTTTTGTCAGCTTTCAGCCGTCCAAGGATTGTCTCGATAGGTCCAAGCTGGCTCGTGTTCCAAGAGGACCCTTCAGTTAGTCTGGGATGAAAATAGGCATTGCAAAGATGTCATCACATGTTTGTTCGACCATATATTATGCATACAATGGTTGCTTCCCTTGTCAGTTTAACCAAAGCCGAATATGGTTGGCGCTGGCGGACAAAATTCCACAAATAGCCCTCGGACTAATTCGATTTAATCCTCGGGCTAAATCGATTTAATCCTAGGGCTAAATCGACCAATTGTAATACATTTCCTAAACCCCGGATTACATTCATTTAGTTCTCGGACTAAACAATTTAACCCTCGGGTTGATTACATCCAATCCCCGGACTCATGATTTAACCCTCGGAAGGGAATGACGTAACCCGCGGACTAGATGATTTAACCCGCGGACTAGATGATTTAGCCCTCGGACTAAATGCATTTAACCCTAGGTCTAATTCGATTTACTTAGGGCTAAATTGACCAATTGTGATACATTTCCTAAACCCCGGGTTATATATATCTAGCTCTCGGACTGAACGATTTAGCCCTCGGGCTTAAATATTTAACCCTCGGAGTGATTGATTCAATCCTCGGACTGAATGATTTAACACGCGGACTAAATGATTTAGTCCGAGGGCTAGATTATTTAGCCCGATGGCTAGATTGTCCAATCAATTGTGCATTTCTAGACCGCATATTGCACGGACCAAGTGCATGTTTAGGAGGTCGGTCACTGACAACAAATAATTCAGTACATCTGTACACAGGCTTTTTTCGGTGAACAAGACTACAGCCGTATATGTAGGCCTGGACAAACATGTATTTATGGGAATGCGTCATGGTGTGTCTCAACCAAATATCTATTGAGAACGTGTTGTCGGATAATTTGAGAAGTAAAAATTGTTGTCTTCTAAGACTTGGCTTTGGTGCAAAGCATATCTATACTAGGACTTTTTGTTTGAAACATTCACTGTTGGGGTGGTAATCTTCTTATTCCTTAATGAGGATTTATACTCGATAATCCTATGTATTAATCAAATTTTCGCTACCCCTTGTCAGTCTTTTAGCGATTTCTACCCAACGGCTTAGAGAAAGGTCATGAAAATTCCGAGTCACCCACTTGTCAATCTCTACACGAGAAAGTTTTTGAAAGAAGAAGAGAAAGAAATCATATTTACATTTATATTGTCCGTAATTTTAGTTTGGGAATGTCAATCGGGATTGACCCAGTTAATTCCAAGATTCAAATCGATCTACATGTGTCAAACAATTATGCTAGACGACTATTTTCCCCATACTGCGGTGAAAATATTAACCAAGTCCTTCTAAATATTAATTTTTCATTTCATATTTCTTGTTTTGTTTTGTTTTTTTTTCGGCTGTATTGTTTGACACTTATAGATCAACTTGACGCTGCATTTGGGGTTCTAATATTTAACTGGTTTCAGCCCGATTGACATTCCCATTGACTAAAATTACGTACAAAATGAATAAAAATAATAAATTATATATATATATATTTTTTTCTTTCAATATCTTCCTCGTATCGACATTGACATGTGAGTGAATTTCAAGACCATTGAGAAGAAATCGTTAAAATGCTGACAAGGGGTGGGAAAGGTTAATTAATCGGATTTTCGGGTATAAACGCGCTGCTTCCCTTAACAGTTTGAATCAGGAGCCGTGTGCTACGTTGGAATGTGGAAGAACGACCTTGACCCATGTCGTCAGCGTCGAGCAAGGCAGATATCAGAAATGCATCCCCCCGTATTTCTCGCTTACCAGAACGAGATAGGAGTTGCCCTTTACGTGGAATTTTCTCTACAAATTATGGATTGGGATGGCATGCTCATTTATGAACTATGAACTGTAATTTCGCTGTGGAAGACGATCTTCGGTTCGGTCGAAACGTCTCCGTTCGTGAGGAAGCCTCCTGTGAGGACTTTTTGGGTGTGGAGAGTGCACACCCTATTTAAACTCGAGCTGACATTCCAATCGAGGAGAGACCAGAAAGAGAGAGCTCGAGGAAGCACGTCTCCAGGTACAGCCTGTAACTTTCGATTTTGGTGTAATTTACGGTTGGGCGTAAAGGCAGTTGTTTTGGCCTGGGAATCTAAAAGGTTATAAATCCTGTAGTTAGTATAACCTGTGAGAACACGCCAATCCAATGAGAATTTGCCGGCTCGCATTTTCGGTGTGGAAACGTGTTTGTGGTTATACTATAGCTTAGGGAACACGTCCGACTGGCGTGTTGTATGTACATGTAGTTGGGGGTATTCTATAATACTGTAATGAGACATGCGTTTGCCTGTAGCACATTTAGGCAACTTGCATGGTCTAACTTCAGTATAAAATAGGGCTTTTAGGGTCTATACCAGTAGGTTGATAATTTCGACAATATTGCTGTGCTATCTCGCTGCACTGGGACTAAAGCCACAATATTTGTTGATCTTCTTGGCCGTGTGCGGTATATGACCATAGTCAGGAGATTCCCTTCCCCCCCCCCCAGAAATATACAACTGCACTAAATACAGAGATACATCAACCAAGTTTCCCCCTGCCATAATCCTACAACGTATCGTGTAGCCTGTTTATTCGTCGCCGACAGCCGGGCAACGCTTTACGGGACGGAAACGGTCGCAGTATTACAGCCGGCGGGGCGAGACAAGACACAGGCGGCGAGCCATTTTCATCGGGAACATCGATAAACTGGGCCGGGCGCTTTGGGAGCAGGAAAGGCCGCAAACAGTTACACAGACGGCGTATAGCTGGCCATAGACAAGTTACAGATACAGCTTACAGATTCAACTGGAAGGACATGTGTCTTTATCACACATACGAGCAAATAAAGACGCACAGATCATAAACAGTACAGTACCAGCCCAGCCATACCGATCACCATTATACCGTCGAGAAAGATACAGCACACAGAGCACACAAGAAACAAACAGAACACAGATTCCAGAAGGAAATGTGTATTTATCACACATAGCCAGCAAATCAAGCCCCACAAATTATAAACAGTACAGTACGAGTCCAGACATACAGCTCACAAATTATACCGCAAAGGAACCTACAGAACACAGATTTTACAAGAAGGAGACGTGTATTTATCACACGTTCAATAAAGACACCTACAGAACACAGATCTTACAAGAAGGAGACGTGTATTTGTCAAACGTTAAATAAAGAAACACAGAGCACAGATTATACAGTCAAGAAAGCCACAGACCACAGATCCCACAGGGAGGATATGCGTATTTATCACGCATAAAGGCACGGTGCAGGTGGGCTCACTTTTACCGATGTAAAAGCGGTAACAAGACATACAGATTCCAGTAGGATACGTGTATTTATCACACGTTACAGAAGGCGGGCTTCCTTTTACCGATGTAAAAGTGGTAACAAGGCTTACAGACTGTACGGTCAAGCCCAGGGCACAGATTACAACGGCAGTTTACAGACCGTACGATGTTTCATCGGTACCAGATGAAATAGTAATGGCACATTATATACCCAAGTAATTGTCCTGACGGTCCCTGAGAGTGGAGTGGTGCGTGATACTTACCTGAGAGATCGTCGTGAAGTCGTGTAGTCACAGGCGTGTCTATAGACGGGTCGCAGCAGCCGTAAGGGTTGAGACGCCGGGCTATACTTACCTGTGCGGGAAGCAGACTGATGAGCTGACAAGTTAGGGTCGGGCTCCGACGACTGGGGGTGAAGTACACGCCGAGTTGCCACGTCTCTGGGGGAGAGCGTCACTGCCGTGACGTTCCCACGACTGGGTGTCGTATCTGGAGAGAGCGTTACCGCGTAACGTTCCAACGGGCCGTGACGTTTCAGCGACTTGGGCCATATCTGGAGAGAGCGTCACTGCCGTGACGTTCCAACACCTGAGGGTATATATATATTGGGGGAGAACGTTACCGCCGTAACGTTCCAACGGGCCTTGACGTTTCAACGACTGGGTGTCTTGTCTGGAGAGAGCGTTATATCCTTAACGTTCCAACGCCTGGGTGTCGTATCTGGAGAGAGCGTTATATCCTTAACGTTCCAACGACGGGGTGCCATCCCTGGAGAGAGCGTTATATCCATAACGTTCCAACGACGGAAGAGAAGGGCCAGCAGCCAGGCCGCCCTTATCCCCAGAAGAGAAGGGCCAGCAGCCAGGCCGCCCTTATCGCGCATAGACATAAAGCACTATATTAACTATAAAGTTATATGCATACACTCTCATATATATATTATTACCATATAACATCAAGCTTAAACTGCACACATTCTCCTCTATTATCCACATATACACCAGGGATACGTTTAACTCTATATGCACACACCAAGTATACGTATCCGTTAACTTTATGTGCACACACCAAGTGTACGTATCCGTGAACCTTATATGCACACACCAAGTGTACGTATCCGTGAACCTTATATGCACACCCCGAGAGTACGTATCCGTTAACTTGTGTGCACACATCCTCTCATATCACGTGTATATATACATCAAGTTTATTTGCATACACTCTCCTAGTGTCTGTACATATATGTAAATATCTTAACGTTACATCTCCTTAGACATTCTGTCTAAGCCACGCGGTTCTACGCTATTATTTGTAACCGCGTATACTATTTGTGCAGAATATACCATAATAGACCTTTACATGAGCGTCAGTCATCCTTGTACGGTTGTGATCATCTCTTCGAGCCCCGGATCTCTACTAGTGAAGGGGTTAACGACGGTGACGGCCAGAATGCCAGTGGGCAATCCCGGTTATTGATTCGTTTTCTTCTAAACACTACGACTGGTCCTGCTCGTACACGTTACACGGAGAAAACTGGTGGCAGCGGTGGGATCTGGCCTGATCTACAACAGAAGAGAACAACCGACTACTAGAGATGACAACGACATGCCGACAACGCCATTAACCATGAGTTCCCCGGCGACAACACCGAGACGTCCGGGCATGGCGGGTCTACGGGCTATCCTACAGGGGAGAGGGCTATCGAGGATACCTGTTCCAGCCACTTTGAGGCCGGTAGAAGCACCGTCCGAGCTGTCAACGCCCGCCATCGTCGAGACTGAGACTTCGTCGACTATCCGAGTGCTACTAGAGGGCCTCAAAAGCTTACAGGCAGAGATGCAGACGATGCGGGCGACCTTCAATCAGACGATGATGGGAGCCCCACCGCACACGTCCACACCCAGGGCCGAAGAGGGTACTACCAGAACCCCCATTGACCAGCCTGTACGGGAACAGACGACTTGCGACCGGGTCGCAGAAGCTGGCGACCGGGTCGCAGAGGGTCGCGACCGGGTCGCAGAAGTGCGCCATTCGGCGGCTGATACCAGTGGGGGAGCCGCAGTCACGACCATCCCCGTTTCCCGTAAGACGTTGGTTAAGGCTTCGACCTACGATGGAAGTACGCCCTGGAGAGATCACCTGGTACATTTTGAATATTGCGCCGCCTTAAACCAGTGGACGCTGGAAGAGAAGGGACAACACTTGGCCGTCTCCCTGCGGGGGCCAGCCCAACAGGTCCTATCTAGTCTGAAGATGAAACCAGGGGAGGCAAATTTCATCTGCCTACGTGATGCCTTGGAGAGACGCTTCGCTCCGCCTAACCAAACAGAGCTGTATAAGTCCAAGCTGAAGTCCAGGCGACGACTGAGGGGAGAAGATCTACCCGAACTGGGCCAAGCTCTGGTGAGACTCAGCCAGATGGCCTATCCAGACGCCGGTGATGAGGTCCAAGACACCCTGGCCCGTGACCAATTCTTTGAGGCAATTGAAGAAGACTTACGGTTCAAAGTCTGGCAGTGCCGCCCGAAGTCCCTAGACGAGGCTGTACATGCAGCAGTGGAAGTAGAGGCCTTCCAAGACGCCCAGCGTCGACGTCCCGACGTTACTGAGGAGGACGAGGACGCGCAGGCCCGACTGCGGGCAGAGATTGCTGCCCTGATGGAGGAATTTAAGAGGCGCTTCCCGGGACGGGGACGCTCAAGTTCAAGGCGGGGGCAGAGGGCGGGACGACAACCACGCCGGGGATGTTGGAGGTGCGGAGAAGACGGCCATTTTAGGGCGGCGTGCCCTAGACGTTCACCCTCCCCGCCCCCGAGACGACCGCCCGGGTCCGGGAATCCACCAAAGCCCCAGGGACCCAAGCCTGCACTTCATAACCAGGGAGAAGCAGGGATATACCTACCCGCGTCCATCGGACCGGTGAAAGTGATGTGTTGCGTGGACTCCGGAGCATCTATCTCCTTGATCAGCCGCCGCATATGGGAACAGCTTGACCCAGATGTGAAACCAGTCCTTCGAGACTCCCGGTACCAGTCCATCAAGGTGGCTGACGGTTCCCATATGCCTTTACTCGGAGAGGGAGACTTCAGGATATCGATCCAGGGGACGGTGTGGAAGCACACGCTGGTTGTGGGAGACTTGTCCATCGACGCCATCTTGGGGTACGACTTCCTGTATCGCCACGGCTGTATACTTGACGCGAGAGGCCATCGATTGAAGCTGGGCGGCAAGTACCTGAAATGCGAGGTCGTGGGGAGTTTCGATTGTTATCGTTTGGCCCTGGCTGAGACCATCACCATACCGCCTAGAACCCAGATGCTTGCACCGGCCAGGGTGGAAGACGCACCGCCGGGGGAGATTGGACTAGTAGAGGGGGAGCTCGCATTTACCGAGAAGACCGGCCTAGTCCTGGCGAGAACACTTTCTCGAGTTGCATCTGATGGTAGTGTGCCTATTCGTATGCTGAACGCTTCCGATGAGTCCACAGTCATTCACGCTGGTACCTTCTGTGGTAGTATGTCCACACTGGGTGATGATCCGGAGGAGCCTACAGAGCCGAGGGCGCGGACGACGACCCTGCCGGCATATATGCGGCCGGCGTTGGAGAAGTCCAGGGATGGCCTGAGTGCAGCCCAGCTGAGGGAAGTTGAACAAATGCTGAATAGACACGCTGGTTTGTTTGCGGCCGATGACGATGACCTGGGACGTACGACCAGGGTGCAGCATCAGATAAAGACTGGGAGTGCACCCCCGATTCGTATTCCACCTAGAAGACCGCCCCTTCATGCTCGATGGGAGATCGACAAGCAGGTTGGCGAGATGTTACGACGAGGTGTGGTCGAGCCCTCCGAGGGACCGTGACCGGCCCCTGTCGTCCTGGTGAAGAAGAAGGACGGTAAATCTCGATTCTGCGTCGATTATCGGGCCCTGAATGACGTCACAGAGAAAGACGCGTATCCTCCGCCGAGGATCGATGACAGTCTTGACGCCCTGAACGGAGCCCAGTGGTGGTCTACCCTCGACTTGATGTCCGGATACTGGCAAGTTGAATTGGCGCCTGAAGATCGATGCAAGTCCGCGTTTTCCACCCGGAAAGGCCTGTACCAGTTCCGCGTTATGCCGTTCGGGCTGTGCAACGCCCCTGGAACCTTTGAACGCCTGATGGAAGCAGTATTGGCCGGTCTGCACTACGAGACATGCCTCATTTACCTCGACGATATCATCGTGTTCGGGAAGACGTTTACCGAGATGCTGGCCAACCTGGAGGTGGTGTTCCAGAGACTACAACTTCATGGGCTTAAGTTGAAACCCTCCAAGTGTGTCATTGGCGCCCGAAAAGTCACCTACCTGGGACACGTCGTGTCCGGCGCCGGTATCGAGACTGAACCGGAGAAGGTCCAGGCTGTGAGAGACTGGCCCACCCCAGTCTCCCAGACCGAGGTACGGAGTTTCCTCGGATTGTGTAGCTATTACCGGAGGTTCGTCCAAGACTTTGCGACCGTGGCAGCGCCCCTGCATCAACTTACCCAGAAGGAGAAGAGCTTCGTGTGGACCGACGATTGTCAGATCGCATTTGAGACCCTGAAGGAGAAGATGATAGCGGCGCCCATCCTAGCCATGCCTGACATGTCTAAACCGTTTATCCTGGACACGGATGCCAGCGGTTGGGGCATCGGAGCCGTTTTGTCCCAAGAGGTCGACGGACAGGAGAGGGTGGTGGCCTATGGCAGCAGGGTACTCACCAAGGCTGAGAAGGCATACTGCGTGACCAGGCGCGAACTCCTGGCGGTGGTCCACTTCGTTAAGTCGTTGCGGCACTACCTCTACGGGAAGAAGTTCCTACTGCGCACCGACCACGGGTCCTTGAGGTGGCTCATGAGATTCAAAGAGCCGGAGGGCCAACTCGCAAGGTGGATCCAAGCTCTGTCGACCTATCAATTTGACATCGTCCACCGACCAGGGCGTAAGCATCAGAATGCTGACGCGATGAGCAGACGTCCGTGCAAGCAGTGTGGTCGTTCCTCCGAGACCGAAGACGGAGAGACGGCGGCGGCCCGGGCCGTGACCATAGCTCCACCCAACGAGGACTTTGCAGAGGCCCAAGTTGCAGACCCCGAGCTACTTCCGGTGATTGAATGGGTGAAGGCTGGTACCAGACCTCGGTGGGACCTAGTCTGTCAACACAGCGGGGTAACGAAAGCGCTGTGGGGAGCCTACGACGCCTTGTCCCTGGAAGGAGACCTCCTAGTGCGACGCTGGTTTGACGTGCGAGGCCGGGAGAAGGCTAAGTTACTGGTGGTCCCGCGGGCCCTTCAAAAGAGGATACTGAAGGAATGTCATGACAGCCCGACTGTTCAAGACGTTGAGGAAGGTGCGACAAGCGTACGCCTGGGTTGGCCTGCAGCGTGACGTTCGACAGTGGTGCCGGAGCTGCGACACGTGCAGTCGGAGGAAGCAGGCCGGGAAGAAACCCCGGGGGCAGCACCGCGGGATGATGACGGGATGCCCCGGAGAACGTATCGCCGTGGACTTGATGGGTCCTCTCTCCCTGACGACGAGAGGAAATCTGCATATTGTGGTTATCTGTGACTATTTCACGAAGTGGGTGGAGGCTGTGGCACTTCCGGACCAAGAAGCGGAGACGGTCGCCCAGGCTGTGATTGACTTGTACGTCAGCCGGTTCGGTGTCCCCTCCCTGATACACTCGGACCAGGGGCGGAACTTTGAGAGCAAAGTGTTCGAGGGGATGTGCCGGATCCTCGGCATGAAGAAGACGCGGACGACGGCGTACCATCCGCAGTCTAACGGCCAAGTTGAGAGGTTCAACAGGACTCTGGGTCAGATGCTTCATGCTAGTGCCGCCCGCCACCCCGACGATTTGGACGTGTATATTCCACTAACACTGATGGCGTACCGTGCGGCCGCACACGAGACTACGGGGTATACGCCGAATATGATGACGTTTGGCCGCGAGGTGACTCTACCAGCTCACCTGACCGTTGGGGCTCCCCCGAGTGAGAGGACGGAGCCCGTGCCGTGGGTCGGGGACCTTCGTGACCACCTAGTGGACGTCCACGAGGATGCGAGGGAAAATAGTGGGAAGGCCCTGAGACGGCAGAAGCGCCTGTACAACCTGAAGGCCAAGGCGCAAAGATTCGGCCCCGGAGACCAGGTCTATCTGCATGCCGTAGTGACCCGGCCAGGACAGATACGGAAGCTTCGAGACCGGTGGTTGGGACCGTTTGTGGTGGAGGCGGCCTTGTCGGACGTTACCTACCGGATCCGGAGTGACGACGGGAGGCGACAGGTCGTCCATGTTGACCGGGTCAAACCATGTTATCCGCGGCTGGACGTGGAGGGTGACGATACACCGTCGGAGAGCGACAGTGACGATGGCGGCGACCAGCAGGGACCGGAACCGGCCCAAGCCGAACCTTACGCCGTGACTCACCCGGTAGCCGTGCCGCCACCCATAAGCCAGCCCCAGACGAGCCGGAGTGGACGCGTCATCCGACCGCCGGCCTGGCAGGCCGAATTTGAGTTGGAACCGCGGGGAACGCCGGACAGCGAGTTGGAGGACAAGCCCGAGGAAGTGGCCGAGGGTGAGGCAGCCCCCACACACGCGACGACGACCCGCGGTCGGCGAGTGGTGAAGCCTCGTAGGTTGCACGACTACGTGCTGGCGTCCCAGCCCGTGTACCGTAAGAGGGGGGAAGCCCGACCCCTCCGACTGAGCGTGCAGCCCAGTGGACCTAATGTCGTGGGGCGGCTCTGCTAGCCGCCCAGGTAATTCTGTGAAGCAAATCTTTGGACCTGATGTCGTGGTGGCCCGGCCAGACCGCCGGAGGGCGGCCACCTAGTGATTTCGCCGGCCCTGATGGCCCGTAATTGGCGAGCAGTTTTGTTTAAATCGATTCGAACTGTACAACTGGAACTGTAACGTCACCCTGGACGGAGGGACCCGTACGGCCATGACGGGGACGTCATGATTTGAAAGGCGGGGGCAGTGAAACGGTTAACCGTTTGCGTAGAGGACAGTTTGAATCAGGAGCCGTGTGCTACGTTGGAATGTGGAAGAACGACCTTGACCCATGTCGTCAGCGTCGAGCAAGGCAGATATCAGAAATGCATCCCCCCGTATTTCTCGCTTACCAGAACGAGATAGGAGTTGCCCTTTACGTGGAATTTTCTCTACAAATTATGGATTGGGATGGCATGCTCATTTATGAACTATGAACTGTAATTTCGCTGTGGAAGACGATCTTCGGTTCGGTCGAAACGTCTCCGTTCGTGAGGAAGCCTCCTGTGAGGACTTTTTGGGTGTGGAGAGTGCACACCCTATTTAAACTCGAGCTGACATTCCAATCGAGGAGAGACCAGAAAGAGAGAGCTCGAGGAAGCACGTCTCCAGGTACAGCCTGTAACTTTCGATTTTGGTGTAATTTACGGTTGGGCGTAAAGGCAGTTGTTTTGGCCTGGGAATCTAAAAGGTTATAAATCCTGTAGTTAGTGTAACCTGTGAGAACACGCCAATCCAATGAGAATTTGCCGGCTCGCATTTTCGGTGTGGAAACGTGTTTGTGGTTATACTATAGCTTAGGGAACACGTCCGACTGGCGTGTTGTATGTACATGTAGTTGGGGGTATTCTATAATACTGTAATGAGACATGCGTTTGCCTGTAGCACATTTAGGCAACTTGCATGGTCTAACTTCAGTATAAAATAGGGCTTTTAGGGTCTATACCAGTAGGTTGATAATTTCGACAATATTGCTGTGCTATCTCGCTGCACTGGGACTAAAGCCACAATATTTGTTGATCTTCTTGGCCGTGTGCGGTATATGACCATAGTCAGGAGATTCCCTTCCCCCCCCCCCAGAAATATACAACTGCACTAAATACAGAGATACATCAACCAAGTTTCCCCCTGCCATAATCCTACAACGTATCGTGTAGCCTGTTTATTCGTCGCCGACAGCCGGGCAACGCTTTACGGGACGGAAACGGTCGCAGTATTACAGCCGGCGGGGCGAGACAAGACACAGGCGGCGAGCCATTTTCATCGGGAACATCGATAAACTGAGCCGGGCGCTTTGGGAGCAGGAAAGGCCGCAAACAGTTACACAGACGGCGTATAGCTGGCCATAGACAAGTTACAGATACAGCTTACAGATTCAACTGGAAGGACATGTGTCTTTATCACACATACGAGCAAATAAAGACGCACAGATCATAAACAGTACAGTACCAGTCCAGCCATACCGATCACCATTATACCGTCGAGAAAGATACAGCACACAGAGCACACAAGAAACAAACAGAACACAGATTCCAGAAGGAAATGTGTATTTATCACGCATAGCCAGCAAATCAAGCCCCACAAATTATAAACAGTACAGTACGAGTCCAGACATACAGCTCACAAATTATACCGCAAAGAAACCTACAGAACACAGATTTTACAAGAAGGAGACGTGTATTTATCACACGTTCAATAAAGACACCTACAGAACACAGATCTTACAAGAAGGAGACGTGTATTTGTCACACGTTAAATAAAGAAACACAGAGCACAGATTATACAGTCAAGAAAGCCACAGACCACAGATCCCACAGGGAGGATATGCGTATTTATCACGCATAAAGGCACGGTGCAGGTGGGCTCACTTTTACCGATGTAAAAGCGGTAACAAGACATACAGATTCCAGTAGGATACGTGTATTTATCACACGTTACAGAAGGCGGGCTTCCTTTTACCGATGTAAAAGTGGTAACAAGGCTTACAGACTGTACGGTCAAGCCCAGGGCACAGATTACAACGGCAGTTTACAGACCGTACGATGTTTCATCGGTACCAGATGAAATAGTAATGGCACATTATATACCCAAGTAATTGTCCTGACGGTCCCTGAGAGTTGAGTGGTGCGTGATACTTACCTGAGAGATCGTCGTGAAGTCGTGTAGTCACAGGCGTGTCTATAGACGGGTCGCAGCAGCCGTAAGGGTTGAGACGCCGGGCTATACTTACCTGTGCGGGAAGCAGACTGGTGAGCTGACAAGTTAGGGTCGGGCTCCGACGACTGGGGGTGAAGTACACGCCGAGTTGCCACGTCTCTGGGGGAGAGCGTCACTGCCGTGACGTTCCCACGACTGGGTGTCGTATCTGGAGAGAGCGTTACCGCGTAACGTTCCAACGGGCCGTGACGTTTCAGCGACTTGGGCCATATCTGGAGAGAGCGTCACTGCCGTGACGTTCCAACACCTGAGGGTATATATATATTGGGGGAGAACGTTACCGCCGTAACGTTCCAACGGGCCTTGACGTTTCAACGACTGGGTGTCTTGTCTGGAGAGAGCGTTATATCCTTAACGTTCCAACGCCTGGGTGTCGTATCTGGAGAGAGCGTTATATCCTTAACGTTCCAACGACGGGGTGCCATCCCTGGAGAGAGCGTTATATCCATAACGTTCCAACGACGGAAGAGAAGGGCCAGCAGCCAGGCCGCCCTTATCCCCAGAAGAGAAGGGCCAGCAGCCAGGCCGCCCTTATCGCGCATAGACATAAAGCACTATATTAACTATAAAGTTATATGCATACACTCTCATATATATATTATTACCATATAACATCAAGCTTAAACTGCACACATTCTCCTCTATTATCCACATATACACCAGGGATACGTTTAACTCTATATGCACACACCAAGTATACGTATCCGTTAACTTTATGTGCACACACCAAGTGTACGTATCCGTGAACCTTATATGCACACACCAAGTGTACGTATCCGTGAACCTTATATGCACACCCCGAGTGTACGTATCCGTTAACTTGTGTGCACACATCCTCTCATATCACGTGTATATATACATCAAGTTTATTTGCATACACTCTCCTAGTGTCTGTACATATATGTAAATATCTTAACGTTACATCTCCTTAGACATTCTGTCTAAGCCACGCGGTTCTACGCTATTATTTGTAACCGCGTATACTATTTGTGCAGAATATACCATAATAGACCTTTACATGAGCGTCAGTCATCCTTGTAGGGTTGTGATCATCTCTTCGAGCCCCGGATCTCTACTAGTGAAGGGGTTAACGACGGTGACGGCCAGAATGCCAGTGGGCAATCCCGGTTATTGATTCGTTTTCTTCTAAACACTACGACTGGTCCTGCTCGTACACGTTACAATAACAACGTCTTGGCGAAGTATAGCAGGTACATTCTGTAAATTTTGCAACACAGAGAAGATTGGTGACGAATTTCACTTTATAGAATGTCGTGGTCTATGTAATTTTCGTATTAAGTAGATACCCAAGTATTATTTTACATATATATCACCAAGTTGAAAGTTTCCTTTATTCTTACTGTTTGGAGTTTTTGTTACAGTATGTAGAACTCCCAGGCTCGGAAAAATGAAGACAATACCGATAAGCCTGTTTCACAAGCCTGGAGTTCGGTAAATTAACAAACCTATACACCAGTGTTCCCGTTAACCTTGACTTGTAGTAACATGGGAATTCTGCCCAATTCTGCCCGGACAGCAGCATTACATGCCTTTTTGTTCACCCCAATAGTAAACTTGCAAAACTTGGTATGAACGCTTTCAATTGGGGAACATTCATGAATATCTCAACAGCCCAAATTTCGGAATTATATGAAAGAATTTGTTTGACCATGCTATCAAAAATCTTTGTGTACATGTAGTGATGTATAACTACCAGGCCTGGTACATCAAAGCCTGTCAAAGAGAGCAGATTACCGCCGTAAAACCGATGATAGCTTATCCAGCTGCTCTCAATGCAAGGCAAACACGAGCAAGATTTAACACATGTGTTTACACTTTACTGTTATCATGTCAAAGTGCTATTACTTGACAACGGGCAGTGATTTGGGGTCTGAGACTGACAGCCGAACAAATATGTAAGGATCAAAATGAACAAACGCGCCAACTTTATACCACGTGGCCATCTTCTAATCTCGCTCTTGATTAATATGCGGTCTAGAAACGCACATTTGATTGGACAATCTAGCCCTCGGGCTAAATAATCCAGCCCGCGGACTAAATCATCTAGTCCGCGGGTTAAATCATTCAGTCCGAGGACTGATTCAATCACTCCGAGGGTTAAATATTCAAGCCCGAGGGCTAAATCGTTCAGTCCGAGAGCTAAATATATATAACCCGAGGTTTAGGAAATGTATCACAATTGGTCAATTTAGCCCTAACTAAATCGAATTAGATCTAGGATTAACTGCATTTAGTCCGCGGGTTAAATCATCTAGTCCGCGGGTTAAATCACCTAGTCCGCGGGTTAAATCATTCAGTCCAGGACGGGATCAAATCAACCCGAGGGCTAAATCATTTAGTCCGAGAACTAAATGAATATAATCCGGGGTTTAGAAAATGTATTACGATTGGTCGATTTAGTCCCAGGATTAAATCGAATTAGCCCTAGGATTAAATCGAATTAGCCCGAGGGCTATTTGTGAAATTTTGCCCACTAGCGCCAACCATAGCCGAAAGGTGAGCTGCATTTGGCCAATGATTGGATTGATATTGATTAATATTCTACTATTAGAATATAAACACAGTATGCCCAAATGTAATGGAGTAATTCTTTGATTTTTGATTATCTGGACAGATTATATCCATAATTTTGCTGAGCAGAAATATAAATTTGGTTTCACATTCTGTTTGAGAAATTCCTTCAGCTCTAAGTATTCAACCATGATTAGAAAAAAAACTTAGTAAATATAACACCAGTTCAGCTGTAGCATGACCACTGTCTGACAGAATCTGGTCACAATTTCAAACATTGCAAATGTTTATGGATTTTCTCAATATATTACTTTGAGCAACTGACAGAACTGAAACCTGCAAGAATAACTTTTTCCAGTTCTTCTCTGGCTATAATCGGCTTATCTGCAGTGAGATCACCCCATGAATCGTGCAATGTTTGGGAACAAAGACATCCCTAATAAACGTAGATTAATATATAGGAGAAAATTGAATATTGCAGGTTTAGATGCATTGAAGAAAGTACTGTGAGAAATCATTCAACTGTTTGAGAACAAAATGAAAAACTGACAGTGTTGCAGATGAGTTTATTCCACTCAAAAGCTAAGTGTAGAAATACAAAAGCAACATGATGAGATTAATAGTAATAAAAGGGCATATGTGCACCCTGGGCACTCTTGCTGGGCAGAAGGTCATGGCCGTTATAGTTCTGGCAAAGATCAATTGACCGGAAGTGATCCAGGAGGTGTATTTCTCTGCGGTGAATCGGTCATTTTCGGTAACGGAGATAAGCCTCCGCGAACAGAAAGGATAAATATAAATTCGATGTTACGTCAGTGTTAATGTATTTCGCTGAAAAGTTCTGATTGCGCATGCGTGGTGCACATGAAGCTCTGGGGTGGACGTTTGGGGGTCTAGGTGGACCATTCGTGGTATGAATGGGTTGTGTGGGGTGTCATATGAAGGACCTGTGCGCATGCTCAGTCCGGGAATTGTGGACTGTCGGGTGTTATATTGAAGCACTCGTAGGGACGAATCCGACTGGACTGGTGTGTAGTGGAAATTTTGGAAAAATAGCATTTGTGTGAACGTTTTGATGTCGAGATGTGCTACTTTTGGTCCAAATGGACCGTATTGGATCTCATATTGAAGCGCTCGTGGGGAAGAATCCGACCGGGCTGGTTGTTAGTAAATATGACACCATTCTACGCATGCACAGACTTGAAGTAGTATTATAGGAACATTCGATGTGGCAGCGGTGGACCATCTGTGGTCCAAATGAGGAGTGTGGGTTGTCTAATTCAAGCTCTAGTGGTGATATCCTCATGCACATACAGGGAATAGTAGAGAGAGGACAGTTTCGAAGATGCGCTTGCATCCTTGAGTAGTAGAGGAAGGGCATATGCTCGATCTGGCTACCTGATAGTGTGTGCGTGTTTCACTTCTCAACCTGACTGTGGATACCCACGCTAAGGACCTCGGTGAGAACTGCGACATGAACCTCAGTTGTATCTTCATTTAATCCTACCTGGCCTGGGGGGCCATTATGCACCCCCTACCTAACTTTCTGCGCTATCTCCGGAACGACGAAAAATGGAGAGCTGAAACTCCGTGACTTTATAGTTTATCATATTGGGGTCATTTTGAGCCTATTTGCGTAACCCCCCGAGCAGAGGATCATGGGCAAATTCAAGATGGCGACCACCTGGGGTACCAGAAAAGTGATGTTTTTGTCATATTTCTTCAAAATTTCTGCTTTTCTGCGATGAAAAGTGGGCAAAAACTATTTTATTTCACATCACATTAATATTGTAATATCCGTGGGTTTCCCACGGGTAAGTAGGCCAATCTATGCTGTATAATATCTGCAGGTATCTCTCTGGTTAGTAGGACAGATACTGCGGAATATCTGTGGGTACCTCTCTGGTAAGTAGGGTATCTGCTGTATAATAACTGTATATATCTCTCTGGTTAGTAGGACATATACTGTGGAATATCTGTGGGTACCCCTTTTGGTAAGTAAGGTATCTGCTGAATAATACCTGCCGGTCTCTCTCTGGTAAATATGGCAGATAACTGTGAAAACCCCCCTGGTAAGTAAGGGAGACAACTTTGGGGATCTGTGCAGTAAAGCACCCTCCAAGGGGAGATAACCCTACTTCTGATGACTAGATATGGCACAGCTCAGTGATCATGTTATCTAGAATCCATGTGCCTCCAGTTCAGTAGCTTAGCCTACCAAGGGAGATAATCCCTTGGCATCGTCATTGTGTACCTCTCGTCTTCGTATTAATAAATTCGACAATTCAGATTCTGGTGCATTGAGTTCTTTTTATTCTTTCCAATCATTTTCTATGATATATACCCAGAAGCCCTGATCTAAATATTGGGTCACACTAGCAAATTCTCAGAGTGATGGTAGGTGCATAGACCTTTCACATATATTGTATTAGAGGCATAAATAAAACAGCATAATATGATATTTCATCATCCTAATTGGATATGGATTTTACCTCGTATTAAATTCCAATATATCCGCTTATCCATATATGCTCACATGTATTTTGCCTTTATTATGGGCCGAAATGAGATTCCCAGGTTAATGTATGGGAGCATTAACCTGGTATTAAATTCCATTAAATCGGCATATCCATATATGCTTACATGAATTTGCCTTTATTATGGGCCGAAAAGGAGTTCCCAGGTTAATGTATGGGAGCAGTGAGTTGTTCACTGGTCTGGCACACCAGCCATTGTGTCGAAGCCTTGCTCTGAGCTTCCTTATATACCCTCCGGTCTGGATATCACGTGACTATTCTCATGAGTTAAATCATCATTTATTACATAACTACAAAGGAGCCCAGGGTGCTTTTTGCAAGATTACTTTGCCAAAATACTGCCTCTAAGGCATGCAGGATAAACGCACAATTATTTTCCTGTCACTCTAGTTCGCAAAAGTTATCTCTAAAATCTAATTATCAATACTAGAGTTACCAAAATTATGGACTATGCTGGGAAAAATCTGTAACTGGTAGTAAACAACTTTGTAAACAACTAGGTCACATGACAAACGAAGAGACACTGGCCATAATGGCGGCAGGCAACAGAATTTCTGTCCACATCGCGACACATTTCTGGTATTTTCTAAATGTTAAATGACTCTTGCAAGATAGCTACAATAAAATAGAGCTTCTGGGCAACAAGTAAGACGAACTAATTTACAATTGCATGTTAATATAAACTATATACATTTAAAAGAAAGACATATCTGCGCGGAGCGATTAGCTGTTCAGGAAACAAAATTTGACACTGCACATATATGACACTCACTTCAAACAGACACACCACGTATACTAAAAAGTACTCCGTGTGTATCTGTCGATAAGTGCACACATATAGCAAACATTCCAAACTGATACAACATGTATACTGAAAAGTACTCCATGTGTATCACACTCTCTCCTCCTTAGCTGAATGCTCCGCTATTCCATAGAACCCTACATGTAGAACAATTGAAAAACATCAATATTTACATCATCAAAATTTAGCTATAGTTCAAGTCCAGGTATTGTGACCACTGATTTCAACTACTAATAAATTTATGATTTTGGTTCCAGACGGAGATCAATTCCAGCGCGTTCGATCAGCTGGCAGATGAAGTCGATGGAGGTGTCTTTGCTGGCTACATCCCCCTCCAGTTGCTTGACAAAGCGTACCTGGGAAGGTGTCGGTGTTCCGGTACTGTTGATGAACTTGACAAGTTTCTTGTACCAATACATCCTTCCCTTGCTGGACAGCGTATCCTCCTCTTGCCTGGAACTGGCACGATGGTTTCGTGTTCCAGGCAAGACTAGCATGTTATACTTGTCAAGGAGCTCACTTATATCCATGTACAGTCCACCGTTCACATGCAGTTCCAGTCCAGTAACCAAATACTGCCACAGCGCAAACTTGTGGCAAGGTCCCATTTTTCTCCATCCCTTGGGTGGCCACTTTGTTGTCTTTCTCCCTGTATCAATGGCAATGATCTCGTCCTTGTCCCACTCTCTGCGAGCAGGGGGGATTCGAGGCATACTTCCAAACTTCAACAATTTTCTAGCCCTGGTCCTGATGTCCAGTGCTGGATCTGGGATAGTCCCGGCTTGTTTTTCTGGATGACACTTCCTGGGAGGTATGTTGGGGAAGCTGACATGAGACAGTATTGAGGCACTGGCAGAGAGATCTTGTGGGGCTTCTGAAGGACCATTTGGGGCTGACATGGCATGATGGGCAGCAGGAGCGGATGACAATGAAGGCGGGACACTGATGGTTGATGTGGAGCAGTGGAAAATGGAGGTAGACAGGCTAATATCTGCTGCTGAAGATGACAGTGGGCTATTGTTGATCTACATGGGGCACAGGACGATGGAAGCTGAAGGACCTACCTCGGCAGCACAAGATGTTGAAGGAGCCTCCCAGAGAGCTGGTGTATTATTCGCTTCTGCATATAATGGAGGAGAGACACTGATGGTCGATGTGGAACATGGGAGGACAGGAGCCGTTGAGGTAACAGTCACAACCTTGCGTACGTCTTCCACGATGGACTGAGTGTTCATCAATATGTCGACCTGTGGTTCAGATGCACCTTCCTCGGGGATCTGTTGATCCACGGCTTCCAACACCTCCTGTTCAAGGCTGATGTTGTCATCCAGAGTGACAACTGGTGCTAAAAGTTGTTCAGCCGCTGTTTCCATAGGTGCAGCATTCACCGAGCCAAACTGAAATTGATGATTGACCCATTTGTTGACCAGTTCAATTTCATCTGCCTGGAGCCCCAATGCAGTTGCGGTGATCCACCGGGGACGTCTGTTTGTTCCATTTATCCCTTCGCCAGTGGGCTTTTCTGTCGGCTTGTCGTTTTGACCAACTATGATGGCCAGCCGCCTCATCAGTGCTGTAAGTGAACGCTGATTGCCGAAGATGGATGGTTTCAGGATTGCCTTGTACCAATAGACATGTCCGTCCACTTCGGATCTCAGCCATGACCATGGAATACTTTCCAATTGCAGGTCGATAATCTCAAGGTTTTCCTCCCAGTCTGGGCTCCAGGGGTCATATTCGGACTTGCTGTGGGTTTCCTCCTTACGTGGCTTCTTGCTGTGAGGGCCACCAGGGACACCAACAATGAGTGAGGATTCTGCCAATGGTGATTTCCTCCTTGCCATTTCCCAGCCATCGCCCCAACTTCGTGCAAAACGTGATGGCTTCTTACATTTTTTCAGCCACTGGCGAACAACATCACGGGATCGCAGAGAGACACTGGTATTCCACTCTGGAGTCTGAACTATCTTGGCATAGTTCTGGGGAGAAGTGGCCAGCCAGAATCCATTGATTTCACTCCAGAAACCTCGAGGACACTTGCTGCACTCCAGTGGATGAAACTTCTCCATATGGGGGCGTAAATCCAACATCCGCCTTCTCATTGTCATAACAAAACGGGCAGACGACCTCTAGGCATCTGTGTTGCGTGATTTCAGATGCCAAATGCATCTTTAGGTCCTTCTTATAGGTGAAACTCAATGGACATAACCAACATCTGTTGTCTGTGGATACCATTCTGGAAAATATAAAAGTACTTTTGAGTGGGTGATTGCGGGGACAGGTCAATATAAGGCCACCTCCATACCACCCTCTGAGAATCACAGCAATGCAAAATCTACAGCTCGACTCTATCGTGACAAACCCACAGGCGTTACTTACATAGGCTTCTATCAGAACCTATCTTAGGCGGAGGCACTACAATGCACCGTTGTCAAAAGCTAATGTCCCTCATATCAGGCACTTCAGGGTGATCTGTCCTGACCCCTGATCTCATAAATGACTGGACTCCTGACAATCTCCAACTTGTGGATTACTGGTCACCCGTTCAGTTCCACTATTGCACCCTCCCAGTATCGTCTATTCACGGTTGTCAATTAATTTCTGTAAATTTTCCCCATGACTATGAGTGCATGGTTCCCTTCTAGTGTCCCACTGTTAACTATGACGTCCTTTCCCATGGGAAGGGGGTCATTCTGACCAACTTTTTAAGCACTTTTGGAGATTCCAGACTGAGACGTCTTGTACCACGATGGTGGGTGTTTTCCACGGTACTGCGCAAGGCGATCTATATGGTAAGCCTTGGGTTGCTGTTTAGCACTCTTTTGGACCAGATATGTTATGTCGTCTAAACGTTTGACGACAACATATGGGTCTTTCCATTTAGATGTGAGTATATAACAAACTCCTGCTTTTCGCACAGGGTCATACAACCAAACAGGTCCGAGTTTCAGAGACCGTTTCTTTGACCGCAGGTCATAGCGCTTTTTTCTGATAGTTGGCTGCCTTCTTCAGAATATTTCGGGCATCGTCATGGACTTCCTCCAGTGTTTGGCGGAGTTCCATTGCATACGTGTCAAAATCCTAGTATTCTCGCTCATCAACTGGCTGACTAACAAAGGCTTGCATAGGCAAGGTAATTTCATGTCCAAACACCATCATGTTCGGTGTTTTGTGGAGTGCATAGAGGACCGGTAGGCCATGGCTAATTGAGACAGATTTTCATCCCATTTTCTCTGTCGTTTTTCACAGAACGCTGAAAGCATGGCTCCCAAGGTTCGGTTATACCTCTCAGCTTTGCCGTTTGCCTGGGCCCTCATGCTGGTTGTTTTGGTTTTGTCCATTTGCAAAAGATCACACACTTCTGCGAACAACTTGGACTCAAAATTGGTCCCCTGATCAATGTGTATTTGAAGAGGCGTGCCGAATCTGCTGATGAATTCATTCACAACAGCTTCTGCTACCGTCCTGGCTTCCTGGTCAGGTAAAGGAATGGCTTCCGTCCACTTAGTAAAGCAGTCAGTGAGGACTAGCACATACTTGCCCTTGTCTGTCAGGGGTAGAGGACCGAGAATATCCATGGCCAATCTCTCCATTGGACCTCCTGACAGGTACTGCTTTAGTGGTGCTCGACCCTGGTCTTTACTCAGCTTCCTTTTAGTGCACTTATCACACTGAGTACAATAGCGCTCCACTGAGTTCCTCATAGCGGGCCAGTAAAAGCACTGCTTGATTCTCTCCAGAGTTTTCTCACCACCCAAGTGTCCTGCTGAGGGTATGTCATGGTGGTACTTCAAGACTTGCTCCTTGAAAGACTCGGGTACAATGATTTAGAAATTAGATTTGGAGTTATTTACAAACCACTTCCTGTAAAACATTCCACCCCGGATCTCAAGTCTATCCCAGTTTCGCCAAAGCGTTTTAAGGGATGAAGAGAGATGAGAGAAACTTGACCAATCAGGTCGTTTTCCTTCCTCTAGAGCGAGCAATATAAGTCCAATATTTGGATCTTGAATCTGTCTTTGGCGTACCTCCTGTGGATGCCAAGAGTCCAGCAGAGCTTGGTTTTCCTTCAGTCCGACTAGTGCTGGTTGTTGACTTCTCGTAGTAACCCTAGCAGTTGCCACTAGCTGATCTAGACCAAGTGTTTCCTCCGTGGCACCACTGGGAACAATCGGTGATGGAGTGCATTCTTCATCATCCGATTCATCATTCCCACGTTGCTGTCTAGTACAAGCATGGCAGGGATTACGAGACATTGCATCAGCATTCCCGTGACTGCGGCCTGCTCTGCTTGGGTTACAAGCGTCTAGTCCCTCATTCATAATCCAGCCGTCGTCCATTAGAGAATATCCGCGTCCATAATCCAAAGATCTATTCCACATTCCATATAACAGTATTAGCACCAAATTCAAAAAGACAATCATAGTATACATAAACATAGGCTTGTCTCCTGCAAGCGAGAAGCGGTCAACAGTTTTCAATGATGCCGGCAAGATATCACGTGACTATTCTCATGAGTTAAATCATCATTTATTACATAACTACCTTTATTACTACGTGCTTTTTGCAGGCCTTGTGGGCTTTTTATCTCAAGATTACTTTGCCAAAATACTGCCTCTAAGGCATGCAGGATAAACTAAAAGCACCCCGGCCTCCCGTGCAACAAGCTGACAAATCGTAATGGCTGACGTCATACAGTAGCATTCGAGGTAGGTACCCTCCTTCTAGCCATGTTCATGCAATGCACAATTATTTTCCTACATAAGCAAAGGCATAGTAATTAACTACAATAAACAAGCTAATTAATAATAATAAAGTTTATACATACTCAAGGTCGATTTAGTTCAGAATTAACATCAGAAAAGTTTCCTCAGACTCCTGCCAACGAAAATCTCTAGCAGACGACGTGCGGAGGATTTTGACAACAAATAGACCGATGAGAAATTACTATTCTAAATTCACACGAGTCACTCTAGTTCGCAAAAGTTATCTCTAAAATCTAATTATCAATACTAGAGTTACCAAAATTACGGACTATGCTGAGAAAAATCTGTAACTGGTAGTAAACAACTTTAATTTGTAAACAACTAGGTCACATGACCAACGAAGAGACACTGGCCATAATGGCGGCAGGCAGCAGAATTTCTGTTCACATCGCGACACATTTCTGGTATTTTCTAAATGTTAAATGACACTTGCAAGATAGCTACAATGAAATAGAGCTTCTGGGCAACAAGTAAGTCGAACTAATTTACAATTGCATGTTAATGTAAACTATACACATTTATAAGAATGACATATCTGCGTGGAGCGATCAGCTATTCAGGAAACAAAATTTGACACTGCACATATATGACACTCACTCCAAACAGACACACCACGTATACTAAAAAGTACTCCGTGTGTATCTGTCGATAAGTGCACAAATACAGCAAACATTCCAAACTGATACAACATGTATGCTGAAAAGTACTTCATCTGTATCACAATATTTACTAATTTATCTTGCAGTTTTTGCGGAAAAATCGCATAAATAAAAATGTCGGAAAATCTTACCAAAAATCGACCAAAAATGCCGTTTTTGAAAATGACGTCACTGTGACGTCATCAAAGCGGCCATATTGAATTTTTTTTACATTTTCTGGTAGAGCTTGACTCAAGGGTATAGTGTGATAAGTTTCAGCTCCCTAGCTTAAGGGGTAGGAAAAATAATTAGGGGAACCATTTCGGCCCCCAGGCCAGGACATGAACCAAAAAGGCCAGGCCAGATAGGGTTAATATGGCTTCAGATGGTTTTCCCCCCCTCCCCCCCACCCAAACCGAACTTGCAAACTCCCCAGTTGGTAGTTTTGTGTTTTGTGCATTCGACGTGTTTTGTGAGTATTTGGGTGAATTGTGTCGGCTACAGAACTTTATTGTAAAAATCACATGTTGACATCCTAATATCTATTGGAGTCTCCAGTTGTAGGTGTTCTCTCACAAGTACTCACTTGGTAGCTGAAACATGTGTGTGTGTGTGTGTGTGTGTGTGTGTGTGTAGGTGCGTGTGTGTGTGTGTGTGTGAGGGTGTGTGTGTGTGTGTGATGGTGGTGTTTGTGTGTGTGTGTGGTGGTATGTGCCGTGGTGTGCTTGGGAAAGTGAGATACGAGTTCGTGAGTGATTGCGTGAGTGAGGTACGAGTGAGTGAGTGAGTGAGGTAAGACTGATGAGGTACGAATGAGAGAGAGGTATGAGTGACTGGTTGAGAAAGGGAGTAGTCATATAAGGCCGTTTATAAACCATTAGCCTCAGGCTGTACCCAGCCTTACGTTTTAACGTAGACAGATGAGAGAGCATCATCATTCAAGTGTATTGCGTATTACACATTTTATTATCCCTCCATCACATCATACCCACGCTGGGGGAGCCGCGTTGCGTGTGTTTACATAATAGTATAGTGTGTATAAGACGCATCCTCAGCTGGTCCAAAAATCGCCTTTTGAGAAAATTCAATCTCTAGATGACACTTAACATGAAAATCATATGGATTAAGAATACAGATCAGCGGTACGGGTTTCATATTTTTAGAACATCACGATGTCTTGTCCACGATGTTGACCGCTTCTCTCTTGCAGGAAACTAACCAATGCGTGTGTATACTATGATTGTTGTGTGTGTTTTTTCTGAATTTGGTGCTAATACTGTTATATGGAATAGGTCTTTGAGAATTATGGACGCAGAAATTCTTTAATGAACGACGGCTTGTCCGTTTGTCCTAAGCAATCCGGGATATTGTAACGGCAACATGTCCTGGATCAGCTGTTTATCCTGGAACGTCGTCTGTGCACGTCTCTGGGATACAGCTTGTAAGACATAAGGTGCACCAGGGTACCGGCTGCACCACCCCATGAGCGCACAGGTGCGCGAATACGTCATTTCCGGTTATGACGTCACTTCTAATACAGCCAATGACCACGAGACCCGCTCTAAATCTCACAGCCTGCGACTATAATATAATATAATATAATTATAATAGCAGTCCAGAGAGGGGTTTTCTCCAGCCGCGATCAAAACGTGCAACCTGTTGTAAGTACAGAAATTAGCTCATGTTTCGGTTTTTCTTTAGTCGCTTTTGCCGTGTACTGTGTGGCATTTGTCGTGATTGGGGCGACAGTCACATCCAACAGCCTACGCCTAGTAATTCCCCCTCGAGTGATTAATACGGCCAGGAAGTCGCCTGAGATCGCCGTGAACAAGTCGCGGAGCCATAGCCGAGGCACGACAGGGCCGCAGTCCATACTTACACGAGGAAGAGAAAAGCCATGAGAGAAACTCGCTCCAACGACAAGAGAAAAGTTTGCGCCCTACGTCCCTAGACTCGCTCCAACGACATATCTTTGAAACCGGCTAAAACAGGCCATTGAAACTGGCCATCTTCGGTTGTGCAGGAGTCATGATGGATGCAACAGAAAGACATAATGGTAAGATAGATCCGTGGAACCTTAGTGCAGGTTCCTCGGCCGAGTCTCTATGCCTCTTGCGTATCGCTCCAATTTAATAGTTCGAAATGGACTAAGACCTTTTTCAATCCAAATAACAGATATATTTCTGACAGAAAATCAGGGTCACGACATCAAACCTTGTAACATTGCGCTTTATGTTTGTTTAGCACCGAATTCTAGTACATGTAATAATTTCAAGATTTCTAAGTGTGGACACCGTGGATGTCTCACGTGTCCACTCTTTAATACTTCAGCTTCCTTTAGTTCCGCGTTAACTGGTTAACTCATATTCTGTAAACTCGTATGTTGATCTTAGTTGTTCTACTACAAACTGTATTTATTTAGTTTCAAGCAATAAGTGTGGTCAACAGTATGTTGGCAAGACCACCCAGATACTCCATCTTAGGGTTAATGGTCACAGAAAATTCGCTAGGAAAAATCAATTGCTTAGAGGTAAGCATTTTTCTGGACCGACCATGGCTGAGATAACTTTAGTATTCAGATCATAGACGTCCTCTATCCATCCCTCAAGGATTTCCTCTTTGGATTTGAGAGAAAATTCCGAGAGCGGGAACTATTCTGGGTGCTAGAACTTGTTTCAGTGTTTCCGTATGGTCTAAATGATAATATCAGTTGGTTCGGCAATTTTACAAACCGCCGTTCAAATATATCCAATATTACTCAGCTATTTAAATCCCATCAACGGAGACATCGCAGCCATGGTTGGCGAAAGTTTAATAATGCGATGAGTCACGATCATATCACTTTAAATTACTTAGTGAGTTTAACTCACACACCCAATAGTATACATAGCTTACGTACAGTTCTGCATGCGTTACCTCTGAGAGCTTTAAATCATATAGCCAGAGATATAGACAATCTGCGTCTTCAGGAAATATAATACCACACAAAATTACTAAAATATGTCAAGATATAGCGTATTTTCGGTTATATCGTCCAGTGAACATAATCGAAGCATCGCAAGATCGGCTTTTCTTCAAACTCAACTACTTAGATAAAGGGTTGGACATTATTAATTTATCTAATTAGGTTCGCAGCGCTGTACCAAACTATTCTAAGTTTACGGAACCTCCTTGCATTTCATATAAGTATACTAAATCTATAGCCCCAAAATATTCAATTACTCTAATGCTGTCAAGGAGTTTGACTGGAACTTATACACGTCGGAAGGCTATAGTTTTGATTGTGAATCGCCGAACTGTATCTATACACCATGCAAACATGTTGTGACTGGTAAATCTTGATGTGGCGAGTGATAAGAACTTAAGATTACTCCTGATGAAGAAGATAGTTCTGTCTGCTTTGGAACTGTACGTTATTGATTGGTCTAACCGATAAAAAGTTGAACCTACAGTACTCGCTGATTGGCTGGACCTCACCAAGAGCAAGGTCGTTGAAACATTTCACGATATTGACAGAAGTACCCTTCCCCAAGCAAAACAAGTACGGAGAGACCTCAACTCGCAAGACGTTCTAGCAAATCTTCAGAGTATATTCGTCATAGTCCCAGCAGACAAAGCTTCAATAATATAATATTCATATGTAAATATTACTATTACCAGAATTGAGTGTAAACATATCATCATCAATACGTCTACTTACTCCCAAGCTGCATTTACTCTGGAAGACCTATTTAACAAAACGTTTTTCAGGGAAAGAGGTATTTGTCTTGCAACCTATCATAACGACATACCAAAAGTATACTGGACTTCCAAAATGACTAAATCACCATGCAAAGCTAGATTCATAGCTGGTTCTAGAAGTTGCGCCACCAAGCTTCTTTCAACCCTGTTGATGAGAGCCCTTCAGGAGGTAAAAGCATCTTCGGAAAGGTGTTGTGCCACTATTTCTAGAAACTCTGGCGTTGAATGTATGTGGATATTGAAAAACTCAAAATGTCTTACGGAAGAACTTACAGATATGTAGCCACATGGGATTTCTCGATTCTCTGTTCTACAATCTCTCATCAGGACCTTATTGAACGTCTAAGCCCATTAATAGTATCTGTGTTCAAGAAAACTTATCGTGGCTATAATAATGTCGGAAACCATAAAGCATTCTTTAGCGCTACTACATACGATAGATATCATTCATGGGATGTTTCTTTGTTTATAGAGTTGCTTGAATTTCTCATTAAAAATACCTATGTGAAATTTGGCAACACAATATATCAACAGCATTAAGCTATCCAATGGGTACTAATTGTACACCCCTGTTGGCTGGCCTATATCTGTTCTCTTATAAATATGACCCTATGCAGGCGCTTTCAAAAACCGATCCATTCTAAGCCCATTCCTTCGCATTCACCAAACGCTATATAGACGATCTTCTCCCTGTGGATAATCGCTATATAAATGACGCAGTGAAGGATATACATCCACCTTCACTAGATTTGAAGGAAACCACAGATAGCCCTACAAGCACACCATATTTAGACCAATATCTCTATAAAAATGAAGCGGGCCTTTTCGCGCGTCAACTTTATGACAAAAGAGACGATTACAATTTCAACATCGTAAACTATCCCTTTCTGGACAGCAATATTCCAGTGGGATCTACATATGGCGTATACATATCTCGCCCAGTAGCATTTGCTAGATCCTGTGTTAAACGTGATGATTTTAATCAACGTCACAAAACAATGCTGCAGAAACAGGGCTATACCACCAAGCGCCTCCACTCAAACTTTCTCAAATTTGGCGAAACATATCGCATACTGACGTATGTGCAAGATCTATGGCGCTACGTTTCGTAACTTGTGTCTAATTCCGCTTAACCCGGGGCTAGGGCCGTATAAACCCATGTACTTCAAGATCCTCATGGTGGCCATATGTACATCGAAATCAAAGCGTGACTCAGATACTCTAGATGACGACTTTACAACGAATATTTTGGATTAAGAATGCTGATCAACGATACGGATTTTATATTTTTGAAACATCATGATGTCTTGCCGGTATCATTGAAAACTGTAGATCGCTCTCTTGCAGGAAACTAGCCTATGTTTATGTTTACTATGATTGTTTTTTTAATTTGATGCTAATACTGTTATATGGAATACGGAATAGGTCCTTGGATTATGGACGCGGATATTCTTAAATGGACGACGACTCAATTACAAATGACCAGACGATTGTAATAGCTAAGCCGTCAATATACGCGTCGCGTATATAAATCATTCTCTATTGAATGATAACTGTAAATGTTAACTTTGTATCCTTTAATGGTGAAATGCAAAGATTTCTATTTCTGTATAACGATAACCCCGATTCTGGGGCATTCTGCCTTAGGTACGCGGTTGACCTATTTCCAAGTACATCACGTTTATGCTGAATACACCATTTCCTGTCAAGTGACCTTTGACCCCAGCGCATGCGCACAAAACGGGGTAATAATGATGCGCAGAGATCACGTGTCGCTTCCGGTCACGTGACCGGAACCGGAAATGAAGTCACAAAGTGCGCTCAGAGGTCAAAGTTCAATGCGGGGGAATATCACCTTTCAAAGGGTCGAAAGTCGCGTGTGCGAAAGTGGCGTCCCAAAAGTCATATGCAAATTTGAAAAGACCTAGAAGTGTCTGCGTGCCGTATCGGAACCTACGGCATTTCCATAAACGGTATACAAAAAAAAAGAACCAAATCGCATCGTTCTAATAAAAAAAACAGGTTTTATTATCATTACAGCGAACACAAAATATTTACAAAAGTCATTTCCCCTTATTATAACATCAACGACAGAAGTCCAGTGGAATATCTGCTGTGTAAGTTCACCCTTAATTTAGCATTTATACGGTATCCATCACTCTAAATATCCAGATTCGTCGTGGTCACACCATCTGCGAGAAGATGTGAAGGCATCCCGCTGTTGGGTGTAGGAGAGCGTCTGGTTCTGGGCGACAGGAAAGCTCATGTTGGTTCCACTGGCCCTGGTCTGGCTTTGCACTACATCGAGATACAGGGCTCGGAGCATGGCATTCAGGCTTAGCGTTGGACACACCGGTTCTCGTCAGATCACAGAAGTTAAGCAACGTTAAGCTCGGTCAATACTTGGATGGGTGACCGGGTGCCGTACTGGCTGGGCTGATCAGTCTCCAGGGTAATAGGAACTATGAGCACTCTCGTGTTTTGGCACATCTATGCACCATCGTAATATGATTGAAACAAGGCTGGAAACGACGTTAAATCCTGCTACTCTCTCACTCACTCCGTTTAGGCCCAGCGAGAGTTATCGACTGTATATGTCCTTCAGTTACTCCAAATGTTGATCTTCCGGAGTGCACGTCATCAAACATGGCCTCCGACAATATCGCCAACTTTCCTTCCTTTTGTCTACATGTCCTATACCGAGAACCAAAAAATGGGAATTGCACCAATTTTACTGGGTAGGGAGAATCCATTGGAGGCATGAATTGACGTACTGCCCGGTTGGACATTCGCTTCGTCTTGCTGGTCTTCCCTTATCTGTGTTGTACTTTACACGCACCTCGAACTCTATGGTTTTTTCACTCCACCTGTCGCTTTTGTTACTTTCCATGGTCCTTCCTTGTCAAAAGTTTGTGTTAGAATGCCCGCTCTTAACCTAGACCAAGACATGTACTTGGTCTGTGGGTTGATTTCATTGGCTCTCTATTTCACTGCAGTGCTCTTGCCTTGGATTGTTTTCTGGCCATTGATTGATTACTTTTGGCCCCATCCTAGGCCACGTGTTGAAATCTCCCATTCATGATCAAGCATTGGACAGTTATGGCCACTTCTTTATGCTCCTAACATATTGTACATAAAACACACAAGACCGGGTCTCTTTGTTTTTTTTATATTCAAGAACAACAATAAAAACAACAACAACGTGAGAACACCCACGTGAAATTTGAAGGCCAGAACGGGTCTTGTACATTGAAATAATTAGAACTTAAGCCCTGAGCGGGGCTTGTACATCGAAATGATCTGCGACCCAGTCGTACACCAGTACATCTCCATCGGTAGCTTGAGGGTACTCATCAAACAACTCTACGATGGTGAGTAACGTTCCTACCCGGCAACGGTGGCAGAGGTAAAACAGGCAGTATTGGCTGTAAACACTACTGCTCAGGCCTTGCAACGCCTGTCTTTTCCAACACCACGTCTCTGTGCATTGGTCCATGACGGCTGTTAAATCGGGATGAAGGGTTGGCAGGCCGTACGGATCCAAGTATTCGCCCTGCTGTTCTGTCAAGTAGAGGGCCACCCAATGCTGACCGGAACGATCCGTCGGGTCCGTGTTGACGACGTATGCGGCAGGATGCACACGGTCTAACGAGAACACATCTCGGGCGAACACCCATTGAAAGATAGTGCGTGTTCGTGGGTTATTCTCGAGCACAGTGGTAATCTGATCTGTACCTATGTTGGGTGGCAAAGTCAAATAGAAAGTTGCGCGCATTGTCCACTTGAATGATGTTGTCAAACTTCGCGTGGTAAATCACAATGATGGTGCTCCAGGGGGCTCATACAAAGTGGATTTCCAACCGTATGTTGCCATGCCTGGCGAGCTTCAGCTGATGGTCGTTCTCTAAGGCGGAGGTCAGATCGAAACCGAACAACGTGTATCCGTTAGCGTTGTTCTCCCGACTCATCATATTCCCTTCATCCTGGTTGATTTGACCGGTCGCTGTAAACTGGCTCTGTTAGGTTGGAACGAAGTTCTCGCGCCAAAAGTTCTGTGTTAAGGCCGTGGCTGGGACCTGTTGTCCGTCCACATGCAGGGCCACAAAAGTGATACCGAAATGTTTAAATTCAAACGGGTTCTCCGGGTAGGCTCCGCCGAAACTGGTATTCTCCACACAGGCCAGGATCAATCGTTCCGGGAGTTTCCCCAAACACAGGTTTTCTTTGTTGGCACTCATATTCCCGGAGGCACAGAGAAAACTTTGGTTTGCACACGTCGGATAAGGTACTGAGTTGGGTTTTTCTCCAATGCTTTGCGGTGCCCCAATTGGACGGCTGGATTCGGTTTCACTTTTTGGACATACAGGACTGCGTCTTCGATGATGAGTTTATAGTCAGCTGCATGCCCCTCTGCGTCAGTGGCCATCAAGGCGAAGGTCAGGGCGCCCGTATCACATCGGATTTGATGGGGAACTTGTTCAAGAGGTACCGGTCTTGCATGAAGTGGTCTACGTGCAGTCGACCATTGAGATCGACCGAGTTGCGTTCGCAGTGAAACCCTTCCGTTTGTTCCATCCCGTATTGTCGTTCTCCGTGCCCATGTGCTCGGGTGTGTCCCGGTAGAATAAAGGGGCTGTCAACTGAGATTTTTTAGACTCCTGTCCATACGACAATAGCTTTTCGATGTAGGCTCGCCGCTGAAAAAAATATTCACCTGTTGAAACATAGAGTGGAGCCAGAGATTCGTCGGGTCCACCGTTGCACGGCCGACGAATCTGGAGCCATCTCCATTGACTTTCCACATTGGTTTTACTTTCACATACAAGTACGTATGGGCTAAATCCACATAGGCCGTATCTGCTTTACTGATGGTGCACTCGATAGACCCTGTTTCATTGATGCTGGAGAGCGAGAGAAGCTCCACCCATAATCCTAGTTCGGCACTGGCCTGTATGGGCGGGAAGGTCCACAAATAAAATTCACTGTTGGTAGAGGAGCACGACTCGGCGTGGATTAAGGACATGTTTACGCAAAGATATCTCAGGTCTTTGATGTGGTGCGCAGTCTCGGCGGTACAGGTCTTTTATTTCCTACGATTCGTTGTGCTTTGGCGACCAAGACACCTCATGCTTCTTTGGCTCGGTGTTTCAATGCTTCTCGGACGGGGACACCGCTGAACCCATCTCTCAGGGCTTTTACCCCACGCGTCACCAAAGGCAGGAACGTTTTAACGATGCTCTCGTGTACGTTCGCAACACATATCCTCTTTGGTTGCATGTACCTGCAAAGACAGGAAGGCCACCACCGGCCTGTTGGGTATAATAATCCATATAGCTGTGTGCTTCGCACTCATAAGGTACCTCCATTATACCTTGGGAGAACGTGCTGGTCAAAATATAAGTGTGACCACCACTTTCCCAATTTCGAATGCCAGGAGTTGGTCCGGTGTCATCCCTTATATCGAAGGTGGTGGTACTGGTGGCAGTCGTCGCACCGGTAGATAGAGTACATGGTTAAAGCCCTGTGTGACCTGATCTCCGTAGTCCCTTTGCACTGGGCAGACGCGGAGCAGGGGCGCATCGATATCGCCGACAATGTGACCATCCACCACATCCGAATAGACATAGAGTCGTTGTTGTTGTTGTTTTCACGTTGTTTTCTTATTGTTGTTCTTGAATAAAAAAATCAAAATGAGATCTCACCCAAAACCCTGTCTTGTGTGTTTTCTGTACAATAAGTTACGAGCTTAAACAAATACCCAATGCTTGAACATAAATGTGGGATTCTAATTTTAACCAAACTGGTATAGGCCAGTCAATGAGTCGACTGGGAAAGTAGCCAACCAGTGGCCTAGGATGGGGCCAAATGTAACCAATCAATGCCCAGAAAACAATGCAAGAGCACTGAAGTATAATAGAGAGCCAATGAAATCAGCCCACAGACCAAGTACATGTCTTGGTCTAGGTTGAGAGCGGGCATTCCAGCACAAACTTTTGACGAGAAAGGAAGATGGCAAGTTACAAGAGCGACGAGTGGAGTGAAAAAACTATAGAGTTCGAGATGAGGGTAAAGACGAGGAAGACGACGAGTGAAGAAAAGGAGCGTAAGCTGACGACATTTTCGGGGGCCACGTTTCATGACCTTGCATTCCCGGAGATTAACATTGGAGTAACTGAATTCACGGCAGTTATCTCTTGCTGGGCCCTAACGACAGGTTCGAAAGGGCACGCCCCTTGACCCCTTTCGAAAGAGCTTATTCTGTCGCATTGACCCTGGAATTTTTTTACTATGACATTTGTGACGTCACTTCCGGTTCCGGTCACTGAAGTCCGTGTTCCTTTTCTATAGGTTCGGGTCAAATCCTAATTTTACATACATCCACTCACCCACCTTGCCTCTCTCGGCAGGTCCCGACAAGCCTGGGACCGATAATAGCCCCACTAGACATGGCTGATAAGGGTTTTCCATATTTTAGAGGTAAAGTCCGTGTTCCGCTTTTTATAGGTTCGACCCCAATCCTAATTTTACATACACCCACTCACCCACCCTGCCTCAGTCGGCAGGTCCCGAAAAGCCGGGGACTAATATTAGCCCCTCTAGACCTGGTTAATAGGGGTTTTCCCTATTCTAGTGGTAAAGTCCGTGTTCCGCTTTTTATATTTTCGGGACAAACCCTAATTTTGCATACACCCACTCACCCACCCTGCCACTGCCGGCAGGCCCCGATAAGCCGGGACCGATATTAACCCCTCTAGACCTGGTTGATAGTGGTTTTCCCTATTTTAGGGGTACAGTCCGTGTTCTGCTTTTTATATTTTCCGGACAAATCCTAGTTTTACATGCACCCACCCATCACTTAATCGCCCTGGAGGAGCGCTTTACTTTGGCACCTCCCACGATCCATTCGGACCACTAGAGGCCCACCTCGACCCCAAAACGTCCATTCCCATGCACCTGTGTCTACCGCGCATGCGTAGAATGACGTGAGTTCGACCTCACACCCAACTCGTCGGATGCTCCCTCACGAGTGCTTCACACTGATACTTCACTCGACCCAATCGGACCACTAGGGTCCCACCTGGACCCCAAAACGTCCACCCCAGCGCTACTTACCCAGTGCGCATGCGCACAGTGACTTTTTCAAAACAAATCACCGCTTAACTTCGAGACTCCTCCCATCGTGTTCTATAGCTCGAGATGAAGAAAATAAGATCCCACAACCCATATCGCAAATGTCCAGGAGTGAGTTTCCCAGTGGGACCCACACTGTCCACTGAACCAGTATGGGCCTATCCAGGCCTACCTAAACTTTTAATAAAATTTCACTCTTAGCTTCTAGACCCATCTCATCGTGTTCTAGTAGTGAGACGAAGAAAACAAGATCCCACAACCCATAGTAAAATCCGCAAGAGAAAAATGGCCGCTGTCTCCTTTCCATATTGCTTCGTCAAGATTCGGACATAAAAGATATAAATATACGTGGTACCGAGTATAAAATCACCCAGTACGCAGATGACACGACATTCATGTTAGATGGATCTGCAAATTCTGAAGAAGCTACGCTTTGTCTCCTTGACAAATTTGCAAAAAATTCAGGACTAAAAATTAACGTGAACAAAACAAAAGCTGTATGGATTGGTAGCAAAAAAAATTTGGAAACTAGAATGGAGTTCCAAAAAGTTCACTTTAATTGGCATAATCTTCTCAAGTAATTTGGATAAAATTATATCATTGAATTATGAACCACAATTGAAGGAAATAAGATGTACTCTAAAGCAATGGTCCCAAAGAATTTGAAAACTTTGGTGATATCAAAGCTAAACTATTTACTTCTTGCCATACCCAATCCATCTGATTCCATGCTAGATGAAATGAACAAATTATTCTATCGATTTATCTGGCAGTCCCCAGTTGACAAAGTAAAAAGAGACCAAATAATACAAAGCTACGAGAACGGTGGACTAAAAATGATAGACATTCATAGTTGTATGCATGTCTTGAAATCAACATTCATTCGAAAACTATATTCTGGGCTGTACTGTTGGAAATCTTTGTTGAACCTGTCTCTTCGTGAAATACTGTGTCTTGAAGATTTTGGAAATTATTTTACACAAACATTGATCAATCAATGTAAAAATGTTTTTGGAGGGATGTACTGTGTGCGTGGAATAAGGTTGTACTTCATAACAAACCAAAATACATTAGCGAACTAATCAATGTCAGTATTTGGAAAAATGACAACGTTACTGTGAACAACAAACCTGGTTTTATTCAGCAATGGTATGAAGCTGACATTAACTTTGTAAATGACTTGATAAACCCTAATGACCCAAATATGTCTTATTATTCCATGAAAGAGTTCAGTGAAACATACAGAATCAAAACTACCTTTCTTGAATATTTTGGCATAATCTCGGCAACTGAATCCATGAACAGAAAGCTCAAAGTTGACAACAAAAATATTACCATTGTACGACCAGATATTCTATTACACCTACGCATTCTCACAAAATCGAAAAAAGGTAGTAAAGATATGTACAATTTGCTGATGGTAAAACCTGTACGACCAAAGTCACAGAATAAGTGAGAGCAAAAATTGAGTATAACAGATATAAACTGGGACGAAGTATATATACTCCCTTTTAAAACTACATGTTGTTCAACGCTGTCATACTTACAATTTAAAATTAATAATATCATCCTTGTTACAAACAGCTATTTAAAACTAATTAATCTTCAAGACGATGATTCTTGTTCATCTTGTGATCAAGATGGAATAAACGCTTCAACATGGGTAAACATGGTCAATGTAAAATTACCTGTAATGCCCGACGTCGTGCGGCTTAAATTTCCCACCAAGAGAATAAACCTACATATATTTGTCAAATGACATGTGCAGACGGTGGGCCTCCGGGACTAACAGTCCACCAGCAAAATCCTACCATGTAAGAAGTGAGAAAAGTTGACGACGGTTGACGACCAAAGAGCCACCATATGGCTTCACAGGAAAGCTCCTTTCGTCACCTCGGATTCAGACTCTAGAAAACTGAGGATTCTCTGACGTATCCTTAGTATCTCAACCGCGCATTTAATCCACATCAAATAAATCAAATCCTGTACATTCTCCATTAATTAACTGCCGTATTTACAAGCCAACACACCGCTATCGGTAAGTTGATGGCCTACTACATACTTACAATCATAGATAGAAACTGGCATCGATCAGTGTCTTCGTCAAACCTACATAATGCACATTATTCCAAGGTAGTATGTAAAGAGAATAGTTGAAGGGTGCCGATGTGACACTAATGATAGTGCTCAGGATAACCTGTATCTAGTATGTATTGGTTGTCCTAGCTGAAACTTCGAGGGACACTTAGTTTCAGGTTGTTAAACGTTGTCTTCATTATCTATGTTGTGTGCAATTGTCATGTTGTAACTACATGCATTTGCAAATGAGTGTCACAGCAACAGTTCTTGAAGGACAACCAGGTGTATTACAACTATGTCCCCATAACAGAGTTTTGAGGGTTTTCAACGAGATATAAGTAGTATACACATAAGCGTTGAGCTTTGTCCTCTTTGACCTTTATCACGGCAATGACAAGTCTGAACAGGTATGGTGTTTTAGCTGAGCCGCAAACAGCTTTAAAAACTTAAGCTAAGCACTTTAGTCTATTGACTTCTAGGTTTGACATACCAGTCCTAAGATTCTCGTAAGAAGCGTTAAAATCCTGGTGTACAAATTTAAGATTTCTTGATTCCTTTTCCTAGACCATGTTGACCTGTCCACATTTTAATTCGCCTTTGGCAGGTAGACGGGTGTAACACTAGGGACATCTTGGTGAAAAGATCGGCCCGAGGGTCGGGTATAGCTTGTTCCTAGGACATTGTCAACTCACACTCGCAAGTTTTGGAGGTACACGGTATACAGACGACCGATCCGACAGGGATAATCTTCCCTGATATTGATTAAGTAAGGGTACGGAAATACAAAATTGCATCTACCTACGCTAATAACTCGCATGATACAGGCGAATCGATCATGATCGTTGGTTGACTTCAGTCGGTAATGTCGTGGTGAGCAGGCCAAATTGGTCGTGTGTCGTGTTTGAGCTCTCGTAGTGTGGACTATGATTTGCGTGATAATAAGGGAAGTGACCTTATCCCTGACATCATCGGTAGTAGAGAACGCACAGAGAAAGTGTATCCTTGGGATGCACAAAGAAGTGCTCATGCGATGTATGGACCATATTTTGGCCCAAAAAGGCATGGAAGCTCTAGTAGCTTAGCCCTACCATGCCTGGGGGAGTGGGTTGGGGGAAGGGGGGGGTCAAAATGCCCCCCTACCAATCTTCTGTGCTATCTCCAGAACAACAAAACATGAGAGCTGATACTCCCTGACTTATAGTTTATCATATTGGGGTCATTTTGAGCCTATTTGCATAACCCCCATTAGAGGATCATGGATAAATTCAAGATAGCGACCACCTGGAGGCCCAGAAAAATGATATTCACGTCATCTTTTTCCAAATTTCGGTTTTCCCGCAATGAAAAGTGGTCAAACATTATTTTATTTCACATCACATTTATATTTACTAATTTATCACGCAGTTTTTGCGAAGAAATTGCATAAATGAAGTATTCGAAAAATATGACCAAAAATCTATCAAAAAAAGCCGTTTTGAAAATGACATCACTGTGACTTCACCAAAGCAGCATCTTGGAGTTTTTTAACATTTTCTGGTAGAGCTTGACCCAAGGGTATAGTGTGGTAAGTTTCAGTCCCCTAGCTGAAGGGGTACAAAAAATAATTAGGGGGGCGAAGGACTGGGCCGGTCCCAAAAACCCCACGCCAGATAGGGTTAGAGTAAGATTGGAGTGTTGCTCAGTACCTCGTTACTGTGACGACATCAGTTGCAGAGAAAGCAAAAGGTCGCTCGGATACGCACTCGGCTGGATCAAAATTACTCCATGTCTGCGAGGATATAAGTCTACATCGTCGAATTGAACGCAATATATAAAGAGATGACGCCTTACTGACAAGAAGTCATATGACCTCACAGGTCAATATTCTGAATGCATATGTAACTAGATACATACCTGATCCCAGGGGCCTAGAGTAAACTGTCTGTAACTTTCATGTTGTCAACAAATTGCCGATATATGCGGTGCACACTTGAAGATGGAACAAATTATGGTTTGGCTGCAAAATTTAGGGAATGCTAATAGATTATGTATAGATTGTTACTTTTGATATGTGAAGGTGGAATATGTTGAAAGTACGAGGAATATAAGTGTACAAAGCTAATTTGGGGAAAGGCAAAGACAACGCTGTTAACTGCAGAGTAAATGGTAAAAAAAGTAGTTTAAAATATGTTCGTTCTCATAAATGTCACGGTGGCAATTATATGAAAGGACATTTATTTTCTGATTAGAGGCATTTGTTACTATTGCTGCTTCACTACTCTGCTGTTGTCATTGCCGTTTACTGGATTAATGTGCACATAGCTTACTGAATCATAATATTTGTCTTGATACATGATGCTGGTCCATTGTATGGAGGAGAATATAGCAAATGTGTGTGCAGAGGGCATGTGGATGGAACACAATCCAAAGCGAATTTGAATGTATTGATTTTAAGTACTTGGGCCTACGGTTTGACAATACTCTTAAATGGGATACTCATATAATCAACCTTTGTAATAAAATAGAATAGCGGTTTTAAGTCGTCTTAGACCTTTATCACGAAAGATGTTGCAAAACTGCTCTATAATTCAATGATTCTGCATATAATTAACTATGGTGATATTGTATGGTCTAACTGCCCTCAGAAACACATAACCCGAATCCAGAAACTCCAAATCAGAACAGCTAGAGTTATTGTAATGTGTAAAATAAGAGATAGGTCTACGGCTGATATTTTTTCTGAACTGTCTTGGGGAAATTGCAATCAACGTTTTAGAATGCACAAGTCTACTTTTGTTTTTAAACTCTTGAACTGTGATATACCTGTTTATCTCCAAGATTATTTTAAATATGTATCGTCAGTGCACGCAATATCTACCAGACAAGCTGAAACGAACCAACTGTATATAAAGAGGGCCACTGGTCACACTGGCCAACGTACTTTTAGATATCAGGGTGCTCAATTATGAAATGGTCTACCATATGAACTTCGTAATTGTCCATTTCTTAACACTTTTAAAAAGAATATTATACAACACGTTTTATTATAATATTCTCTTGATAGTTGTTTATTACACCGGCATTTTGTCAGACGAGAACCGCTGATTTTATATACATTTGACATATTTCTTACTCTGTATATTTCCTTTTTTATTACTTATCTGTTTATTTATCCTGTATAAATATATTGAATAAGTAAAAAAATGGATTTGTTTCAGAACAATGTTGTATAGATTCTAGCTGCAGCAGTTTGACTTCTGAGGCATATTTGGAAATTTTCCACTTTGTTGCCATACAAACCGCAAAAGTCATCGAAATATATTTTATTTGAATGGCCCTGAATGGCTAAATTACAACAATGCTGTATACCAAGTGCTTTACAACACCCAACAATGCTGCATAGTGTCTAACCTGCAGAATTTTGGCTTCTAGATTGGGAAAGCCATTATTTGGAAATTTTCCATTTTGTTGCCATGGAAACCACAAAAATAGGCGTGTGCTTTGCAATGCAATAATGCTAGACACCAAATTTGAAGTCTCCAGCTGTAACGGTTCGACTTTGAGAGCGTTAACGTCGTTATATGGATATTTTCCACTGTGTTGCCATGGAAACCACAGAAAACATTGAAATGTACAATAGGCTTGTACTTTGCCACACAAATCATACTGTATACCAAAATCAAAGTCTCCAGCTGCAACGGTTCGAGTTAATGTCATTATTTGGAGAAAAAAATCTATTTTGTTGTCATGGAAACCGCAAAAATCTTCGAAATGTATCCTATTTGAATGGATTTGTCCTTTACCACACAACAATGCTGTATACATACTTGAAAGTCTCTGGCTGTAGCGGTTTGGTTTCTAGTGCGTTAACATCTTTACATGGATATATTATGTTACGTTGCCATGGAAACCATAAAAATCATCAAAACGTACCCAATTTTAACAGACTTGTGCTTCTTTTGCCACACAATGCTGTTGTTTGAGTTGCAACAGTTCAGCTTCCAGAGTGCTAACTTTGTTATATGGATATTTTTCATTTGCTTGCCATGGAAATCACAAAAGATACATCGAAATGTACCCAATTTTATTAGGCTTGTGCATAGCCACACAACAGTGCTACATGCCAAATTTGAAGTCTCCGACTGCAGCGGTTCGGCTTTTAAGCGAGAAAAAGTTGAACCTACAGTACTCGATGATTGGCTGGACCTCACCAAGAGCAAGGTCGTTGAAACAATCCGCCATATTGACAGAAGTCCCCTTCCCCAAGCAAAACAAGTACTGAGAAGCCCCAATTCGCAAGAAGTTCTAGCAAATCTCCAGAGTAAATTCGTCATAGTCCCAGCAGACAAAGCTCCAAATAATATAATATTCGTATGTAAATATTACTATTACCAGGTCCTGGTTGAAGAATTGAGTGTAAACATATCGTCGTCAAATACGTCTACTTACTCTCAAACTGCATTTACTCTGGAAGATTTATTTAACAATCACAAAACGTTTCTCAAGGATAGAGGTATTTGTCTTCCAACCAAACATAACGATATACCAAAAGTATACTGGACTTCCAAAATGCATAAATCACCATACAAAGCTAGATTCATAGCTGGTTCTAGAAGCTGCACCACCAAGCTTCTTTCAACCCTGTTGACGAGGGCCCTTCAGGAGGTAAAAGCATTTTGGGGAAGGTATTGTGCCACTATTTCTAAAAACTGAATGTATGTGGATATTGAAAATCTCAAAATGTCTTACGGAAGAACTTGATGCTAAAGGTCACATACCGTATAGACATGTATCCACATGGGATTTCTCGACTCTCTATTCCACTATCCCTAATCAGGACCTTACTGACCGTCTAAGTTCATTATTAGTATCTGTGTTCAAGAAAACTGATCGTAGATATATTAATGTCGGAAGCAATAAAGCATTCTTTAGCTCTACTACATACAAGAGATATCATTCATGGGATGTTTCTTTGTTTATAGAGTTGCTTGAATTTCTCATTAAAAATATCTATGTGAAATTTGGCAACACGATATATCAACAGCATATAGGTATTCCAATGGGTACTAATTGTGCACCCCTGTTGGCTGACCTGTATCTGTTCTCTTATGAATATGACTATATGCAGGCGCTTTTAAAAACCGATCCATTCAAAGCCCGTTCCTTCTCATTCACCAAACGCTATATAGACGATCTTCTCGCTGTGGATAATCGCTATATAAATGACGCAGTGAAGGATATATATCCACCTTCACTGGATTTGAAGGAAACTACAGATAACCCTACAGGCACATCGTATTTAGACCTATATCTCTATAATAATGAAGCGGGCATTCTCTCTCGTCGACTGTATGACAAAAGAGAATTTCGACATCGTAAACTATCCCTTTCTGGACAGTAATATTCCAGTGGGACCTGCATATGCTAGATCCTGTGATAAATGTGACGATTTTAATCAACGTCACAAAACATTGTTGCAGAAACTTATAAAACAGGGCTACACCACCCAGCGCCTCCACTCAAAGTTTATCAAATTTGGAGCTACATATCGCATGCTGATAGCAAAATACGAGCGTAGCGTGCAAGATCTATGGCGTTACGTTTCATAACTTGTGTCTAATTTCGCTTAACCCGGGACTAGAGACCGCTTCTCTCTTGCAGGAAACAAGCCTATGTTTATGTATACTATGACTGTCTTTTTGAATTTGGTGCTAATAATGTTATATGGAATATGGAATAGGTCTTTGGATTATGGACGCGGATATTCTCTAATGGACGACGCTGAATTATGAATGACGGACCAGACGCTTGTAATTTAGAGCGTTAACATTGTTAAATGGATATTTTCCGTTTTGCTGTCATGGAAACCACAAAAACATTGAAATGTATCCATTTTTGTATAGGCTTGTGCTCTGCCATACAGCTATGCTGTATGCCAAATCTGAAGTCTGTATCGGAAACGGTTCGGCTTCTAGATCGTTAACGTCGTCATCCAGCCAGCCTCCCAGCCAGCCAGCAAGCCGGACAGCGTGATGGCATGATCCCATCAGGCATATAAATACAAACACAACAAGAACGAAAAATGCTCTGTCTGATGATTTGTATCTCAGTCAAGCATTTATTGTTGATGTTCATGTGGACATCTTGAGTGATATTCCCACACGGCCCCCAGAATCGGCTTGAGCCGCATTGGATACAAATATTCGAGAGCAAAGAAGTAATCGCTCCATTAAGTCATCCGATGGAGAGCGATACACTTTGTAACCGTTAGATAGAAGAAACGACCTAAACGAGGAAAAGATCGAGTGACATGTGACCCGTATCCTGACACTTCAAACGATACGGTCACTCTACACCGTGGCGGGTAAACAAATTCAATCTTACTGTTGACGCTTATAGCGTTGGACACACCGGTCCTCGTCAGATCACCGAAGTTAAGCAACGTTAAGCTCGGTCAAAACTTGACCGGTGAGCTCGAGGTCAGATCCATCCATATCGATCATGATATTTACGTACACAGTGCACCGTCTCGTTTTGCACGATTAAGTCGACACCATGACACCACGAACGGCTTCACCCTACACCCCGATCTATGAGCGGCTTACGTTTGGCTTGATGTTTACTGGAAGTGACGTCACTGTGGAGTAGCAGTGAAGGATAGCATTTTGTGGATACGATAGGAGGACCATCCTTGCCCAAATGGGTCCTTGGAGGTCTTGAAGCCTTGAAGCTCTCGTGATGTAGGTTTTCCGGAAGTGACGTCGTCGGTGGCATCATCCAAAGTTGATAAATCGCAGAGGAAAGGCATCCTAAATTCATCATGGCTAAAATACAAGGACAGATGCCAGGAACCTTAGTGCAGGTTCCTCGACCGAATCTCTAATAGTTCGAAATGCACTAAGACCTTTTTCAATCCAAATGACAGATATATTTCTGACAGCAAAACAAGGTCGCGGCATCAAACCTTGTAACATTGCGCTTGATTCAGCACCGAATTTTGCATGTAATAATTTTAAGATTTCTAAGTATGGACACCGTGGATGTGTCCACAGAATTCATATTCTGTAAACTCGTATGTTGATCTCAGTTGCTCCAATAAAAACTGCATTTATTTAGTTTCCTGTAAGAAGTGTGGTCAACAGTATGTTGGCAATTACAAGCGTCCAGTCCGTCATTCATAATTCAGCCGTCGTCCATTAGAGAATATCCGCGTCCATAATCCAAAGACCTATTCCATATTCCATATAACAGTATTAGCACCAAATTCAAAAAGACAATCATAGTATACATAAATATAGGCTTGTTTCCTGCAAGAGAGAAGCGGTCAACAGTTTTCAATGATGTCTAAAGAATGGTGTATCTCAGTCACGCTTTGATTGTCACTGTTCATATGAGTACCATGAGGATCTTGAAGTACATGGGTTCATACGGCCCCTAGCCCCGGGTTAAGCGGAATTAGGCACAAGTTACGAAACGTAGCGCCATAGATCTTGCACGCTACGTTCGTATTTTGCTATCAGCATGCGATATGTATCGCCAAATTTGAGAAACTTTGAGTGGAGGCGCTTGGTAGAATAGCCCTGTTTTATAAGTTTCTGCAACAATGTTTTGGGACGTTGATTAAAATCGTCACATTTAACACAGGATCTAGCAAATGCTACTAAGCGAGATACGTACACGCCATATGCAGGTCCGACTGGAATATTACTGTCCAGAAAGGGATAGTTTACGATGTCGAAATTGTAATCATCTCTATTGTCATAAAGTCGACGAAAGAGAATGCCCGCTTCATTTTTATAGAGATATAGATCTAAATATGATGTGCCTGTAGGGCTGTCTGTAGTTTCCTTCAAATCCAGTGAAGGTGGATATATATCCTTCACTGCGTCATTTATATAGCGATTGTCTACAGCGAGAAGATGGTATATATAGCGTTTGGTGAATGAGAAGGAACGGGCTTTAGAATAGGTTAACCAGAAGACTATTCTGTGAAGTCATGTGACGCAGTCAGTATGTCGGCACCTCTTCCCACTTCCCTTATATGTGTTGTAATTTTTACCTGTATATGGCGAGATTCTGCTGGTGGACGTTTCGTCCCCGAGGCCCGCCCCCTGTACAGACCTTCTGGTCTTTGATATATGTTGGCATTTGTGGGAAGTTGATGCTGGGTCGACATCGGGCCTTACAGACTAGTCTTTTGTGTTAATTGCCGTCATTTACATCTGACGACGATACAGCTCACCAATCTCCAATGTACGAGTTGTCACAGCGAAACAGCTCACCAATTACCAGTATACGATTTGTCAGAGCATTTCCATCATAGCTCTCTAGATTTGTATCTAATACCGCTTATGCCGGTGCTAGGGGCCGTGTGGTCATATCATCCAAGTTGCCACATGAACAGGTACAATAAAAGCGTACCTGAGATACAACACATATCACGAATCGTTAGATTCTTGGTATGTGCTTTAGAATAGGTTAACCAGAAGACTATTCTGTAAAGTCATGTGACGCAGTCAGTATGTCGGCACCTCTTCCCACTTCCCTTATATCTGTTGTAATTTGAATGGATCTGTTTTTGAAAGCGCCTGCATATAGTCATATTCATAAGAGAACAGATATAGGTCAGCCAACAGGGGTGCACAATTAGTGCCCATTGGAATACCTATATGCTGCTGATATATTGTGTTGCCAAGACCACCCAATGGCTCCATCTTAGGGTGAATGGTCACAGACAATCCGTTAGGAAAATGCAATTGCTTATAGGTAAGCATTTTTCTGAACCCGTCCATGGCTGGGATTACTTTAGTATTCAGATCATATGCGACGTCTATCCATCTAACAAGGATCCCCCCTTTGGATTTGAGCGAAAAATCTGAAAGCGAGAACTATTCTGAATGCTGGAACTTAGGTCAGTGTTTCCGTATGGTTGAATGATAATGTCAGTGGGTTCGGCAATGTTGCAAACCGCCGTTCAAATATATTCAACGGAGACATCGCAGTCACGGTTGTAGAAATTTTAATAGTGCGTTGATTCACGATTAAATCACTTTAAATTACATAGTGGGCTTAACTAACACACCCAATAGTATACATAGCTGACGTACAATTTTGTGTGCGTTACCTCTGAGAACTTTAAATCTTGTAGTCAGAGATATACCACGATCTGCCTTTTCAGGAAAATAGAATACCACCCACTATCACTAAAGTATGTCAAGATATAGAATACTTTCGAATGTTTCGTCCAGTGAACATAATCGAAACATCGCAACATCGGCTTTTCTTGAAACTCAACTACTTAGAGAAAGGACTGGACATTATTAATTTACCGCGAATTCTGAATTATCCAGAGGCACGCAACGCCGTACCAAACTATTTTAAGTTCATAGAACCACCTTGCATTCCATATAAATGCACTAAATCCATAGCCACCATAATATTCAATTACTCTAATGCTGCCAAGGAGTTTGACTAGAACTTATGCACGTCGGGAGGCCATAGTTTTGATTGTGAATTTTCGAACTTTATCTATACACTATGCAAACATATTGTGACTGGCAACCTTGATATAGTGAGTGATAAAGCCCTAAGAATATTCATGATGAATGGACCTAAATATAGAGAGCCGAGAAGAATAAATCTGAAGGCTGACCAGAAGGTAGTCCTGTCTGCATTGGAACAGTACGTTATTGTTTGGTCTACGCGAGAAGAAGTTGAACCTACAGTTCTCGCTGATTGGCTGGATCTCACCTAGAGCAAGGTCGTTGATACAATTGGCCATATTGACAGAGGTAATCTTCCCCAAGCAAAACAAGTACTGAGAAACCTCAATTCGCAAGAAGTTCTAGCAAATCTCCCGAGTATTGCGCCATAGTCCCAGCAGACAAAGCAAAATAACATAATATTCATATGTAAATATAACTATTAGCAGGTGCTGGTTAAGGAATTGAGTGTAAACATATCATCATCAAATACGTCTACTTACTCCGAAACTGCATTTACTCTGAAAGATTTATTTAACAATCACAAAGGTATTTGTCTTCGAACCAATCATAACGACATACCAACAGTGTACTGGACTCCCAAAATGCATAAAGCATCATACAAATCTAGATTCATAGCTGGATATAGAAGCTCCACCACCAAGATTCTTTCAGTCATGTTCACGAGGGTCATTTAGGAGGTAAAAGCATTTTCGGAAAGGTATTGCGTGAATATTTCTAAAAAAACTCTGGCGTTGAGTGTTTGTGGATATTGAAAAACTCAAAATGTCTTACGGAAGAACTTGATGCTAAAGGTCACCTACAGTACAGACATGTAACCACGTGGGATTTCTCGACTCTCAATGCTGCAATCTCTCATCAGGGCCTTATTGACCATCTAAGTTCATTAATAGTGTCTGTGATCAAGTAAGCTAATCACAGATATATTAATGTCAAAAGCCATAAAATATTCTTTAGCTCTACTGCATACAAGGGATATCATTCATGGGATGTTCCTTTGTTTATAGAGTTGCTTGAATTTCTCATTAAAAATATCTATGTGAATTTGGCAACACAATATATCAACAGCATATAGGTATTCCAATGGGTATTTATTGTGCACCCCTGTTGGCTGACCTATATCTGTTCTCTTATGAATATGACTATATGCGGGCGCATATAAAAACCGATCAATTCAAAGCCCGTTCCTTCTCATGCACCAACTCTATACAAACGATCTTCTCGCTGTGGATAATCGCTATATAAATGACGCAGTGAAGGATATATCTCAACCTTCACTGGACTTGAAGGAAACTACAGATAGCCCCACCGGCACATCATATTTAACCTATGACTCTATAAAAATGAAGCGGGCCTTCACCCTCGACGACTTTATCACAAACGAGATGAATACAATTTCAACATCGCAAACTATCCCTTTCTGGAGAGTGATATTCCAGTGGGGCCTGCATATGGCGTATACATATCTCGTCTAGAAGCATTGATGCTGTGTTCAATGTGACGATTTTGGTCAACGTCACAAAACATTATTGCAGAAACTTGCTGATAGTAAAATACGAGTGCAGCGTGCAAGATCTATGATGTTACGTTTCGTAACCTGTGTTTAACCTGTGTCATTTTCATCTGACGACGGTGCAGCTCACCAACCCCCAGTGTACGAGTTGTCACAGCGACACAGCTCACCAATTACCAAATACGAGTTGTCAGAGCATTTCCATCATAGCTCTCTAGATTTGTATCTAATATCGCTCATGCCGGTGATAGGGGCCGTGTTGTCATGTCATCCAAGTTGCCACACGAACAGGTACAATATTAGCGTACCTGAGATACAACACATATCACGAATCGTTAGATTCTTGGTATGTGCTTTAGAATAGGTTAACCAGAAGACTATACTGTGAAGTCATGTGGCTCTGTCAGTATGTCGGTACCTCTTCCCACTTCCCTTATATGTGCTGTCATTTTTACCTGTATATGGCGAGATTCTGCTGGTTGACTTTTTGTCCCCGAGGCCCGCCCCCTATACAGACCTTCTGGTCTTTGATATATGTTGGTATTTGTGGGAAGTTGATGCTGGGTCGACATCGGGCCTTACAGACTAGTCTTTTGTGTTTCAATGTCGTCATTTTCATCTGACGACGGTACAGCTCACCATTCTCCAGTGTACGAGTTGTCACAGCGACACAGCTCACCAATTACCAATATACGAGATGTCAGAGCATTTCCATCATAGCTCTCTAGATTTGTATCTAATACCGCGTGTGCCGGTGATAGGAGCCGTGTGGTCATATCATCCAAGTTGCCACATGAACAGGTACAATAAAAGCGTACCTGAGATACAACACATATCGTTAGATTCTTGGTATGTGCTTTTAGAATAGGTTAACCAGAAGACTACTGTGAATTTATGTGGCTCTGTCTGTATGTCGGCACCTCTTCCCACTTCCCTTATATGTGTTGTAATTGTGCTTAACCTGGGGCTAGGTGCCGTATGAACCCATGTTCTTCAAGATCCTCACGCTGCTCATATGAACAGCCACAATCAAAGCGTTATTGAGATACATCATTCTCTAGATGACGACTTTTCAACGAATATCTTATGGATTAAGGATACTGATTAGAGATACGGATTTGATAATTTTAGAACATCATGATGTCTTGCTGGCATCATTGAAAACTGTAGACACTGCTTCTCTCTTGCAGGAAATTAGTCTGCGTTTATGTATACTATGATTGTCTTTTTGAATTGGTGCTAATGCTGTTATATGAAATATGGAAAAGGTGTTTGGATTATGGACGAGGATATTCTTTAATGAACGACGGCTGAATTATGAATGACGGAGCAGACGCTTGTTATTTCAACCCGTGTACGCCTGGATTCTGCTGGTGGACAAGTTGTCCCGAGGCCGAGCCCCTGAACACCCTAAATTCATGATGACTACAATACAAGGAAATAAAGGTAAGACAGTTCCGAGGAACCTTAGTGCAGGTTCCTCGACCGAGTCTCTAATAGTTCGAAATGCACTAAGACCTTTTATCAATCTTAATGACAGATATATTTCTGACAGCAAAGCAAGGTCACGACATCATACCTTGTAACATTCTACTTGTAATAATTTTAAGATTTCTAAGTGTGGACACCGTGATGTCTCACGTGTCCATTCTTTAATACTTCAGCTTCATTTAGCTCCGCGTTAACTGATAATTCATATTCTGTAAACTCGAATGTTGATCTTAGTTGTTCCACTAAAAACTGTATTTATTTAGTTTTCTGTAAGAAGTGTGGTCAACAGTATGTTGGCAAGACCACACAAAGACTCCATCTTAGAGAGAATGGTCACGGAAAATCCGTTAGAAGCATGCAATTGCTTATAGGCAAGCATTTACTAGACCCGACCATTGCTAAAATAACTTTAGTATTCAGATCATAGACGACGTCTATCCATCTTCCATACTATCCTTTGGATTTGAGAGAAAAATCCGACAGCGGAAACTATTCTGGATGCTAGAAAATCATGATGTCTTGCCGGCATCATTGAAAATGTTGACCGCTTAGTAGTATACAGTACGTAAATTGATGAGATAGCGCCTCACTGCGCATGCGCAGAACCTTGTGTGACGTCATAAGTGTATGGGCATTGGGGGGTTATTGGGGGGTTGGGGGGGTTATTGGGGAGGTGTGCAAAAAAAAAAAGTTCCGGCAAAAAAAAAAAAAAAAAAAAATGTATTCATGCGCGGTGATGCGGTTTGGCCGCGGTTTTGGCGGTGATTCGGTCTCGGGGAAAAAGCTTCCGCGGAGGAAAAGTAGTCCCTAGATAAAATGGTCCGATGGGGTCGAGTGAGGTATCAAAGTGAAGCTTAGGTGAAGGGGCATCTAATGGGTTGGGTGTGGGGTTGACACATCGGCCTTCTGCGCATGCGCGGCGGCCGAAGGGTATGAAAATAGCCTTTTTGGAGCTATGGGAGCCCCTAGTTGACCGATGGGGTCGAGTGAGGTATCAAAGTGAAGCATTCAATGAGATGTGGGAGGTGGGTACAAGATGGCCGCGAGTAGTTTGTTAAATCTGTGAGAGCTGTTCATCACTCACTGTGAGTCTGTTTATGTGCATGTTATGACAGTGATCATTGTAACAGTGCATTACTGTCTCCCATGTTTGTTAAATCTGTGAGAGCTGTTCATCATGTGTGGGAGGTGGGTACAAGATGGCCGCGAGTGTGAGTGAGTGTAAGATGTGGGAGGTGGGTACAAGATGGCCGCGAGTGTCATGATGTGGGGTACAAGATGGCCGCCAGTGTGAGTGAGATGTGGGAGGTGGGTACAAGATGGCCGCGAGTAGTTTGTTAAATCTGTGAGAGCTGTTCATCACTCACTGTGAGTCTGTTTATGTGCATGTTATGACAGTGATCATTGTAACAGTGCATTACTGTCTCCCATGTTTGTTAAATCTGTGAGAGCTGTTCATCATGTGTGGGAGGTGGGTACAAGATGGCCGCGAGTGTGAGTGAGTGACATGTGGGAGGTGGGTACAAGATGGCCGCCACATCTTGAGGTAGAAATGCTGTTAATCTATCTCATGAACATCTATCTGCATGTTGCTGGTCTGACTGTAATGATGTGGGAGGTGGGTACAAGATGGCCGCGAGTGTCATGATGTGGGAGGTGGGTACAAGATGGCCGCGAGTGTGAGTGAGATGTGGGAGGTGGGTACAAGATGGCCGCTTGGCCGCCAGTGTGAGTGACATGTGGGAGGTGGGTACAAGATGGCCGCCACATCTTGAGGTAGAAATGCTGTTAATCTATCTCATGAACATCTATCTGCATGTTGCTGGTCTGACTGTAATCATGTGGGAGGTGGGTACAAGATGGCCGCGAGTGTCATGATGTGGGAGGTGGGTACAACATGGCCGCGAGTGTGAGTGAGATGTGGGAGGTGGGTACAAGATGGCCGCCAGTGTGAGTGACATGTGGGAGGTGGGTACAAGATGGCCGCCAGTGAGTGGAAGATGTGGGAGGTGGGTGCAAGATGGCCGCCAGTGTGAGTGAGATGTGGGAGGTGGGTACAAGATGGCCGCGAGTGTGATTTGGTGGGAGGTGGGTACAAGATGGCCTGCATTATGGGCCATATCCAAGATGGCGGCACGTATGTTCAAGATGGCGGCACATCCGGTGTCGAAAACTGGCCATTCCGTCGGGATGTGGTCACCTAGTGTCGAAAACTGGTCCTTGTATGGGTCCTGCTAGACGTTTTGACGCCATGATATAGACCGGAGAGAGAGAGAGAAAAACAACAACAACAAGGATGACACATGAGGGAACAACAACAACAACATGTTTTTTTTCATATAGTTTATTTTCCCCTCCATCATAACATACCCACGCTGGGGGAGCCGCGTTGGGTATGTTTACAATTCAAGAAAGACTCTTGTCCAATCAGAGACCGCCATTTGCATCTGTCCTATTCATTCCTGTCCGTTAGATGTATTCTTGTCCAATCAGAAGTCGCCATTTCAGAGAGTTCCTTCTTCGGTCATGTTCATTCTGAACCGTTTATTCTAATCATCGTCGGCCAGGCCTGGATATTCTTCGGGCAGTATGTTCTGAAACAGTTGTTTGCGCATTTTGATCGCATTTTCCAGGGCCTCGGTGGGTGGTAAACCCATATCCTCTTCCAAGTGACGCTTGGTCTTCATGATGGACCTGTGCGTGGGGTCCCCTTTCATTTCAAGCGGTAGTAAAGTATACTGTTCATAGATCGCCATGGCTGTTTTCCTGATGCGGGGGCGCATTTGGGTGTACGTCTGTTGTAAATTATCCTCTCCGGCGTCCTCGATCGCTTCAGCGTGAGTATTGATAGCTGCTGTCACAATACGATCCCAGAAGCTAGGTTCTGCCTCACTTTCCTGGGATGAAGGCTGATTCTCTGAGGTCAAGCTCTCCATATCAGTAGATAGACTGTCAGCCATCTTGGATTCGGTATCAGTCGATGCACTCTCATCAATCTCTGTATCAGTATCTGCCTCAACGGGCTCCTCGGCGTCTTCAGTCCCATGTATATTTTTCTAGTGTCGCATCATATCGTAATGTCTGGTGAACGTGCGTTCACACTCAGAACAAGTATAAGCCATGTTGACGGTTGAACGTCGACTGTGCGTGTTTTGGGAATACGCTCGCTTTTATAGACAGTAACGCCCATCAACGCTTAGCTCAACGCTTCAACGCCCTGGTGAATTAGCTCAAAAGCTCTGATTTCATGGAATTGACACCAATTCATCGAAATGCAGTGACGCCCGTCAACGCCCGTCGTTACGCCTTAACGCTCGTCTCAACGCTTTAGCACACTTTCTTAATGCTTTAACGTTGTTTAATGATGCGTTCGAACAAATGTTTCTTTTGTGCTATTGCTCTGACATACGCCGCTTTCCAGTTCATGCCCGAGGTTTTCAACATCGACGCTGTTCTTTCAATTTCCATATGGACTGGGTCCTTATCAACAATTTCATATGGGTCAGTAAGTCGACATACTGCTGACGTAAAGCCCGTCGTAGTCTGGGTGCCAATCTGTTATGGGCTAAAATTGCAGCTTCCTCTTTCGAATACCCTTTGCGTTGAAACTTGTTTCCTGTGGCCTCCAACATCCCGCCCATCTCGGCGTCCATACTTTCTTTGAACAAATCCTTCCATAGACTCGAGTTCACATTATGTTCTTCAACCTCGGGTTGGGCCTTCACGGTTGGGTGATATTCCAGGACTGATGGTATGAAGCGGGCCCGCTGTATGGGGGTGGGCTTCTGCTGCTGCTCTGCCAGGAGTGCACTCGGCGGAGGGTGTAGGGGTATAGGCCGTTGTGGTGATTCCTCGCCGGGTAACAGGTGGGTCGTCAGCCGACGATCTTCGGGGGTATGGGCTTTTAAATCTACGAACAGGTAGCCGTACGGACGAATTGTCGCTTCTTGAAACGCCCACATAAAATGGTCAATGTTCTGAGGATAAATTCGACTACCGAACACACGGATTTGTGCTCTATCAATGGGATTGGAGAACAACACAAAGTATTGGCAGTTCAAGGCAATATCTCTGGACGCCTTCCCTTGAGGAAAGAGATTCTGAGTCAAATAGATGACGGACAGATTTCGATGATGGGACCCTTTGGTGAATAGGTCTGCGATTTTCGAATTGTCCTTGGCCGCACTCATCAGATCATCGAGCACTACCACGTTGGTCTGCTCGGAATCGAAGTAATAGGGTTCGTCTATGTCGTGAGGAATTCCTGGAACAAAGCTCACATTCTGTAGTCGTGCAGTTTCGTAGGCAGGCTGCCATTGGCTATAACACCAAACAACACGTGTCGGAGCTGGGGTTGCCACACCTTCCTCTAAGAACTTCATCACCCAGGACGTCTTTCCACACCCCGTAGGGCCGCTCACCGTCATCGTATAAGGGTGCTCTAATACTGTCGTGTGTGACGTAGCTGTTGATCGTTCCTCGCGCGTACTTTGAATTTGCACGTTATCGGGACTCCGTTCCTTGAGATGGCTTCGCTGTATATGTCTACGTAGATTAAATGGCGTGGAAAATGACTTCGAACACAAGTGACATGCGTAAACCATGGCTCTCATCTCCACGGACACCAGGCGTATAATGAAGCTTTCACAGATGCATGTGTGTGTTTATATGCAAGAGCTCCGAGCTCGCCGAGCTCTTGGGGCTCCGGAGCTCATGGAACTCGGAGCTCCGGAGCTCCGACGCCACCACCGGGCGTTGACGGGCGTTGCTACAAGAGAACTCGGAGCTCC